>RJWJ010006494.1:0-62204 GCA_004363605.1 Indri indri | reverse complement strand
ACAGAGCAATTTCACTGACCTAAAAATTCTCTGTGCTCTGCTATTGTTCCCTCACTCCCTCTACCCTCCAGTAACCACTGATCTTTTTACTGCCTCCATACTGTTGCTTTTTCTATAATAGAATGTCATTGTCTTAGTCCATTTTATGCTGCTATAAAAGAATACCTGAGACTGGATAATTTATAAAGAACAGAGATTTATTTGGCTTATGGTTCTGGAGGCTGGAAAGTCCAAGAGCATGGCACTGGCACCTGGCAAAGGACTTTGTGCTGTGTCGTCTTCATCCCATAATGGTAGGTGAAAGGGCAAGAAAGGGCAAGAGCAAGAGGACAAGAAGGAGTTGAACTTACATCTGTAACAGATCTACTATAGTGATAAGTAACCCACTTGTGCAATAATGACATTAATCTATTCACGTGGGCAGAACCCTCATGACCTAATCATCTTTAATTAGGCCTCACCTCTAAACACTCCTACATTGGGCATTAAGTTTCCAACATGTGTACTATGGGGGATATATTCAAACCATAGCAGTCATACAGTGGAGGCATACAGTACGTAGCCTTTTCATATTGGCTTCTTTCACTTAGTAATATGCATTTATGTTTCCTCCATGTCTTTTCCTGAGGGGTTAGCTCATTTCTTTTTAGCCATGAATAATATTCCATTGTCTGGATGTACCACAGTTTATTTATCCAGTTACCTATTGAAAGATGTCTTGGTTACGTCCAAGTTTGGGCAATTATAAAGAAAGCTGCTGTAAATGCTCATGTGCAGGTTTTTGTGTGGACATAATTTTTAACTCATTTAGGTAAATACTAAGGATTATAATTGCTAGATCATGTGGTAAGAGTATGTTTAATTTAGTAAGAAACTGCCAAACTGTTTTCCTAAGTGCGTACAGCATTTTGCCTTCCCATCAGCAACGAATGAGAGTTCTGTTGCTCCACATCCTCTCCAGCATTTTGTTTTCTCAGTGTTCTGAATTTGGGCCATTCTAATAAATGTGTAATGGTCTCTGATTGTTGCTTTAATTTGCATTTCCCTGATGACATATGATGTGAGGCATCTTTTCATATGCTTATTTGCTGTCTGTGTATTTGCTTTTCAATTAAGGACTATTTTTGTTGATTCATTGGTAGTAACTTCATGCTATAATAACAGTTGACTAAGACATTAATAGTAAGCAAAATATACTGGTTCTTTAAAAGAAAAACAGAGGTCATATTTATAAGAGTATGGTTGGAACAATGCTAAACAATGAGTAGAAAAAACAGATATAATATGAATAATTTATAAAATGTAATCATTTTTAATCTTTCATATGGTATCATCATATTTGTCTTTCATAGGGCAACTATATTCCCTGTCTTAATAACTTTCCTTATGAATTAAGCTACTGAGTATGTGAATGAAGCTACATAGTATATACTCACAGAAATAATGCACTGACACAAAGGTATGTCAAAATATAAAATCCCTTGTCTAATTTCCATAATTTGGAAAGTAGGGGGAAAATATATGTTGACTTAAGACAGTATATGAACTATTTTTGTGTTTTGCATATCTAATTATCTTAACATATCAAAACATGACATGCTATAATACATCAAGTGATATAATACTGTACAGTAAATCATAATGTCATACATGATTTGCCATGGCTCAGTGCTTTTAATAATGATGTAATATAAATTTATTTGAAAGTATGTTAAATACATATACATATATATTTTGCATTCAGCTGTCTTCTTCAGTCAAGAATGAAAACAAACTAAATATTAAGTATTGCTTTTAAAATGTTCTTCATAGAAGACCAGTACAACATTCTAAAGAAGAAAAGTCATAGTATAAAATGGTATTTTTATTGTTACACTTTGTAAAGATTTCAATCTTATGCCTTTCATATGTCTTAATTTTCCACATATAATAATAAAAATCTTTATGATCTATGGATAATTGGACTGGATACATATAATCAATGCTCAATTATAATTTCAGAGGCAAGAATGAAATTACATAGACAAACAAAATTCTCAGATAGAAAAAGAATCAGAGAATCACAGAATTTAGAGAAGAAGTAAGCTTAGAGATCAGCTACTCCAACTCTGTCATTTTTCCAGATGAATTAATTGAGCCCAGTGAAATTAGGAGACTTTCAAAATGTCACATAACCAAGTTTTTCTGCACAGAGAGGACAAGTGGTCTTCTGAGTCAGGCTCTTACCACAATTATACGCTGCCTTTTGAAGAAGCCCTTCCAGGTGAAGTTGAACTAGTGACCTAAAGACATCTAGAAACATTCCATTATAGCTTTCTAACTGCCTACCACATTACTTTAAAATCCTTCTGGCCAGGCACAGTGGCTCACACCTGTAATCCTAGCACTCTGGGAGGCCAAGGTAGGAGGATCACTTGAGCCCAGGAGTTTGAGACCAGCCTGAGGAAGCGTGAGACCCTGTCTCTACTGAAAAATTAGCCAGGCATGGTGGTGCATGCCTGTAGTCCCAGCTACTCGGGAGGCTGAGGCAGGAGGATCGCTTGAGCCCAGGAGTTTGAGGTTGCTGTGAGCTAGGCCAATGCCACGACACTCACTCGAGCCAGGGCAACAGAGTGAGATTCTGTCTCAAAAAACAAACAAACAAACAAACAAACAAAAAAACAACAAAAAACCCCACACACAAATAAAATCCTCCTTAATAGCTGAAAATATTGCTTCTAAGTAATCATTGTTCGTTAGACTTACAAGGATGCTCAGAATACTATTTGTCAATTGACTAATGAAAGCAATTAATTCTTGCTGAATTTAACACTTCTAACCAATGTGTTCTCTTGAAGATATTAGGGACAGGAAAGATAGGAAAGCCAAAGAAAAATATACTTAGTAAATGTCCTTGAGTAGGAAACTCCAAAGAAACAAAAAGGGATCCATTCATTCATTCAGTAGTTAAATGTTTGTGATATGAAAAATTTCCTTCTATAAAGTTTCCCTACCACCACTTCTCAGGATCCTAATGCAGTAGCCAGGGTGAGCCCAGTAATATGCATCCTTAATTGTGATTCCTACTATTAGATAAATTTGCAGAAACTTTGTGCTATGTGAACACAACCATGACCCCTTTGGGAATAGAATGACTCTTAAGAAAGAATCATTGGTTTTTCAGAGTTTACAGGCTAGAAGTAGATATATAGATACAAAGACATGATAGCTGCATAGTAAGCCCCTATCTTATAAGAAAGTAAAACTCGTTGGGTTATAATAGGAACAATGAGTTACACTTTTATATTAACATAAAGAAATGAAAAGAATATTGCATATCACGGGAACGACATGTGAGAAGTTATGGGGAAGAAAAGGAAGAATAAAAAGTATACACCTAGTTTGTGAATAAGTGAAGAGTGAGATTTGGCCATACTTATAATTCACAAAGAAATGGAGATTTAGATTGGGTTGGAATGGTATTTGGTATATGAAAGTCCAGACTACACAATCTCTGAATGATTTTGAACATGGGGGCAGTTTAATCACAAAGGTCAGGGTTTTTCATCTGAAACAGTTTTTATGATGAATTGGATAGAGAATAAACTAAAAAATAGGAAAACTATTTTGTGAATTAGAAAGCCTACTGTTAATTTTTTATTTGCATAAATTTATGGGGTAAAAGTGTAAATTTATTAAAAGGATAGATGGCATAGTTGTGAAGTCGGGGTTTTGGGGATATGTCACCTGAATATCATACGTTGTACCCATTAAGTAATTTTTCATCACCCACCCCCTCCAACTCCTCTACCTTTGCGAGTCTCCATTGTCAATCATTCCACACTCTGTGTCCCTGTATATACATTGTTTTGTTCATACATATAAGTCAGAATATGCAGTATTTGTCTTTCTGTGTCTGAGTGGTTTCACTTAAGATTATCACTTTCAATTCCATCCCAATTGCTAAAAATGACACGATTTCATTCTTTTTAATGGCTGAATAGTATTTCATTGTGTATATATGACAAATTTTCTTTATGCAATTATCCGTGGATGAACGTTTACATTTATTTCATATCTTTGCTATTGTGAATAGTGCTGTGATAAACATATGAGTGCAGGTGTCCTTTTGATATAATGATTTCTTTTTCTTTGGGTAGATACCCAGTAGTGAAATTGCTACATCAGAGAGTAATCACAAAGTAAAAATCTATTTTTAGTTCCTTGATAAATCTCCATACTGTGTCCCATAGAGGTTGTTCTAGTTTACATTCCCATCAAGAGTATATAAATGTCCCCTTTTCTCTGCATCCTCACCAACACCTGTTATTTTTTGTCTTCTTATTAGTAGCCATTCTGACTTGTGTAAGATAATATCTCATTGTGGTATTAATTTACATTTCTCTGATAATTAGTGATGTTGAACATTTTTTCATATGTTTTTTGTCCATTCGAATATCTCCTTTTGAAAAATATCTATTAATGTTTTTTGTCCACATTCTAATAGGGTTGTTTGTTTTTCTTGCTGATTGGCTTTAGTTCCTTATAGATTCTGAACATTAGTCCTTTGTTGGATGCAGAGTTTGTCAATATTTTCTCCCATTCTCTAGGTTGTCTATTTGCCTTGTTGATTATTTCATTTGCTGTGCAAAAGCCTTTTAGTTTAATTAAGTTTCATTTATTTACTTTTGTTTTTGTTGCATTTGCTTTTAGGATCTTAGTCATAAATTCTTTGCCTAAGCCAATGTCTAGAAGAGTTTTTCCTAGGTCTTCTTCTAGAATTTTTTGGTTTCAGGTCTTACATTTCAGTCTTTAATCCATCTTGAGTTAATTTTTGCATATAGTGAAAGATAGGGATCCAGGTGTATTTTCTGCATATGGATATCCAACTTTCCCAGCACCATTTACTGAATAGGGTGTCTTTTCCCCAGTGTACGTTTTTGTCTGCTTTGTCAAAGATTAGTTGGTTGTAGGTACAGGGCTTTATTTCTGGGTTCTCTATTCTGTTCTATTGATCTATGTGCCCACTTTATACCAGCACCATGTTTTTTTGTTTACTGTAGCCTTGTAGTATAATTTGAAGTCAGGTAATATTATATTTCCAGATTTGTTCTTTTCTTTATTTTTTTAATTTCAAAATATTAATGGGATACAAATGTTTTTGTTACACGGATAGCTTTTATAATGCCAAAATCGGGGCTATAAGTAGCCATCACTCTAATAGTGTTCATTATATCTGTTAGGTAGGTTTTTACCCCTCCTCTCCTCCTCCCTTCTCCTTGATTTCCAATGATTTCTACTTCTCTCTGTGCTGATCAATTAGTTCCAAATTATTACAGTACATGTAGTGTTTGTTTTTCCATTCTTGAGATGCTTCACATAAGATAATGGTCTTCAGTTTCACCCAAATTGCTGCAGAAGACATTAATTCATTTCTTTCTATGGTTGAATAGTACTCCATGATGTGTGTGTGTGTGTGTGTGTGTGTGTGTATACACCACATTTTGTTAATCCACTCATGAATTGATAGGCACTTAGGTTGAATTCACACCTTTGTAATTGTGAATTGTGCTGCAATAAACATTTGAGTGCAGGGTGGTTTTTTTTTGTTTTGTTTTGTTTTGTTTTGTTTTTTGGTAAAATGACTTCTTTTCCTTTGGGTAGATACCCATTAGTGGGATTGCCAGATCAAATGGTAGATCCACTTTTGGTTCTTTAAGGAATCTCTGTACTGTTTTCCATAGAGGTTGTACTAATTTGCAGTCCCACCAAGAGTGTATAAGCATTCCTTTTTCTCTGTATCCATGTCAGCATCTATTGTTTTTGGACTTTCTAATAAGAGCCATTCTAAGTAGGGTAAGGTGATATCTCATTGTGGTTTTAATTTGCATTTCCCTGATGATAAGTGATGTTGAACATTTTTTCATATGCTTTTTGGCCATTTGTTTATCTTTTGAAAAGCTTCTATTCATGTCTTTTGACCACATTTAATGGGGTTGTTTTTTACTTGTTGATTTGTTTGAGCTGTTTGTAGATTCTGGATATTAGTCTTATTCGGATATATAATTTGTGAATATTTTCCCCCATTCAGTAAGTTGTCTATTGCTTTGTTGATTATTTCCTTCATGGTGCAGAAGCTTTTTAATTTAATCAAGTCCCATTTATTTATTTTTGTTGTTGCTGTAATTGCCTTTGGGGTCTTGGTCATAAATTCTTTGCCTTAGCCAATATCTAGAAGAGTTTTTCCTTCATTTTCTTCTAGAATTTTTATGGTTTCATGCCTTACATTTAAATCTTTAATCCATCTTGGATTAACATTTGTAAGTGGTGAGAGATAGGGATCCTATTTTATTCTTATGCATGTGGCTATCCAATTTTCCCAGCACCATTTATTGAATAGGGCTTCTTTTCCCCAGTGTATATTGCTGTGTGCTTTGTCAAAGATCAGTTGGTTGTAGGTAGATGGTTTTATTTCTGAGCTCTTGATTTCTGCCTTTTTATGTTGATTTTTGCACATCTGGAGCAAGATTTGCTTCTTCTTTTTAATTTATATTCATCGGCTGGGAACTGGACTTTTTCCTTAAAGATGTTACCATTATGTTGATTAGGTAGGGCCCTTTGGCTTTGCTTCTGTGTGTGGATAGAGGCAGAGACTCTGTATGATTTCCTTCATTATATATAATATAAGTGTGATGGCTTTCCCAACTACCAATTGTAGTAACAGAATGCAGGGTGGGTAAAGAGGCTCATGACCTTCTGGGCAGCTGGGGTGGCTTGGGCATTGGGACTAGCAGTGACCCTGAGTAGCTCTTTTCACTCCTGAGCCCTGTGCCCTTGTATTAGCAGTTGTTGTAGTAGGCTATGTGGGCCAGCCTGCAGTCCAGTAGGTTGTCCTTGTAGGAGAGAGCTAGCTATGGTGGTGGTGGTTGTAGGATTCATGGCCAACCTCTGTTCCCCAGGAGAAGTTCTCAGGTGTCCTAGGTGGTGGATTGGGCTGTGGAGCCCCCAGAACCCAGTATTGCACACTCTGTCTCCAAGGAGTCGGGGGAGGTAAGCTGGGTGATCTGGACTGCACAACCCTGCACTCAGGCTCCCCAGCGGTGGATGCAGATGCCAGCACTGATGGGGGTGGCAAGAGAGTCCTCAGGCCTTTGGCAAAATGCTTGGGTGATGGGCAACTGTTGCTGCACTGAGGTTTCAGCATGGAGAAAGAGAGGCAGTCCCAGCACCATGGTCTTAGCTTATAGGAGCAAGACTTACTTCCCTCTTACACCACACTAGCAATGGGCTCACACCCCCAACCTGCTGTGGCAGCATTCATTCATTCAGGATATTCAGTTAGTTATTGAAGTTTTATTTAAATCCACAGTGTAGCCCTGGGCCATAGGATTCACTGATCTGGAGGCTCAACAGCAAGCAGCTATGGAAGCTCTCCTCCTGCTCAGGTCTAGTGTTGGTAGGAGGCCCATTGCCAGTGCCAGTGGCTGAAGGCCACACCACACTCATTTCCCAATTCTGGCTGTGGGGGCCTCTCTCCACTCAAGCCCCTGTCCACCAAGCCCCAGCCCAGTCTCTCTAATGCCAAAGACTGCCACCACCCCTAGCTCCCCAAATCACACACAGCTTGCTAAGAGCTAGAAGCAAGAATAGCATCTTCCTACGGGTTCCCAGGTGTGAGGAAATGCGTGGGACACTTTCTAGATCAATGCCTTCCCACAGTTTCCTTGTTGCTACCCAAGTTAGATCCATGGCTTAGGAGGGTCAAGGTGCTCTCCTGTGGCCTGGGTTGCAAGATTTCCCAGTGAGAGAGTGGACTGCAGAAAGACATTCACTCACCCTCTCCACTATTGGGGATTCACTCTCAGTTTTGGGCTGGTCCTGGCCACATGGGCTGCCTGCCCTCCTTCTCTTTCCCAGGTCTGGAATTTCTTTTCACTTTTCTGTTGAATTCCTGTGCTCCTTCTTGTGTAATATGTTCAAAGGGTGATCGTTAACGCCCTATTTTAGTTCTTCTAAGTGGTCGAGGTATGCTGGAAAAAGCCTCTAATCAGCCATATTGGGGAACAAAAAGCACACAAATTTTTTTAATGCAAAAACTTTAAAACAATTTTAGGATTGTTTATACTTGGCAAAATGGAGACACAAACACACACACACACACACACACACACATACACACACACACACACAGAGTAATAATGTCCAGAATAAATGAGGATGCAGTAGAAGAGATCAGGTATTGTTGGTTGTCATATAAAATGGGATAATCTTCTTTGAAAGCAATTCGGATATGTCAAACAAAATTTTAATGTGTATTTCCATTGTTTCTTTTGCAGAAATCAATTCTATAAAAGTATTCACAAAAGGATGCAAATGAAAAATGTTAATTATAATTTTTTCTTCAGTAATAATATACTTGAAATGATCTAAAGATATGCTCTTTGGATAAAATACAGTTGATCCACACATCGGAATATTATGCAGTTGTTAAAAAAGAGACAGAACTACAGCTACTGAAACAGAAGATATTCATAATATTAAGTGAAACAAGCAAAATGTCAATATGTATTATACAGTATTCTTTTGCTTTTTGTACATTACACTTGTTAGTATATACCTACAGTTCAGGGAGATGACACAAAATGCTATTAGAAGTTCTTTCTGAGAAATGAGGTTACTGAGGATTTCAAACTTTTAACTTTACTACTTTCTATAATGTTTAAATATTTCACAATAACTTTGTATTGTTTTGTAAAAAGAAAATAACTAAAGAGTATTTTTAAAGTAAAAGCCCTATAAATCCATTTTTAAAAATTAGCATTGGTAAGAAAATTGTATCATGCCCTTCTTTTCTAAACCTAGTCCTTCATTTCTAAAGCTATTCACTGACTGAGTGGAAATTGAAATACTTTGCTAAAAGCAGATTAACTGTACTGTGATAAATCACTTATTATTTTGTTGATTTTTCCTGAGTTTAATCCTGGCAGGGATTTTTCCTGGCAGGGAAAAAATGGATAATGCCATTACAAATGAAAAACACTAAATTTGTCTAAAATACAGTTTCAGTGGTGACATGCATCTTCGATCAGAGGAAAAGTATAAGCTATCTCATTATTTCAACATAGTATCTCTCAAAGTTTGGACTTTTTCTTTTTGCATAAGGTAAACCAGACAACAAAGTATATGCTTCAGCACCAAATTCTTGTTAACAAAAGCTATTATATCAATTACTGATGATATAAAATTTCAAATTAAGTGGACTGGTCTTGTTAGAGTTTGTGATAATCAAAAATGGAAGGAGATTGACATGGTGGAATTTAAATTATAGTCTTTAGAAAAAATAAATTTCAGAAATTTTACGTAAAAGTCTTTATGATTTCTGAGCCTTGGTTAATAAAAGAGAAGATGGCTTAAGAGGGATGAACCATTCTCAAAATTCTCACAATATGAAAAAAAATAATAGTGCTTCAGAAGTGAAGCATCTAAACATTTAGTATAACTTTAACAAAAAAAAAAAGAGTAAGTTAAAGAAAAAAGCTGAAGTGGCATATAAGCCCACTTCAGATTACCAAAAATATTATGTAGCACACAAAGTGACATTTTACACAAAAATAGAAAAAAAAATGCTCCCTATTGCTGAGGCAGATAATATTCCTGTGAGAAATGATAGACTGACTATGCTTATTTGATTTTCATCTTCTTGGATAGATGATAAAAATGGTAAGATTATCCTCATTATTCTTACATTGTGTAGCATTTTGTATTTTAGTTGAAGCATTTCACATACATTATGTCATATGTGTGTCACTGTGTCCCTAAAGTTGTGTACTGCCATTTTTGTCATTCTAATTTGATAGAGATGAAACAGAGAGGCAGTGGTGTCACCAAGTCACACAGTGGTAGTGTGGCACTCTAAGACCTGCAGATTCCAAGTAGAATATTATATACTGTGTTATCCTGCTTTTTCTTGGAATTAAAAGCCCACATGATAAGAAGCATATTGCAGGGAAGAAAGTGATAAGGCGATAAATTATATGTGGGTGAGTGGGCTTCCAGGAGAGGATCTCCAGTGGGCAATGGGATGCATGTTTGTACTCAGGAAGAAGACCGTTGCTGCACATAGAGGATTACCCTGCTTTGTGAAGCCAGGAGAGAAGAGTATTTGAAGAATGGATAGAGTGGAAGAAAAAGAGATCAGAATGCAGGAGAAGCTAAGGAAAGAGAATATCTCTAGAAGAGCACTGTCAGCCATGAGCTGAGAAGTGAATATATTAGCTAGCGGTGGTGAATCCTTCAGTAAGTGTGCCAGGGAAAGGTGAGAGAGGTAGATCTCTGGAGGGAAACATGAAAAAACTGGAAGAGATTTGAGCATGGTTTTAATGCTGACATGAAGGAGAGAGTGGAGAGGAAAAGATATACACATGCAGAAAGTTGAATAATAGAAATGAGGTTTTATGAAGTACATCCAGAACATTGAAAAGGGATTTACTTTAAGAATTAGGGTCGTGTTCTCATTCCTTATTGGGACAGGGGTGGATTTGGTGGTAGAGAGTGTTTCTATCCCATTTCTAGCCATTTCTTAGTAAAGCAGGAATTAAAACCATTTGCAGAGTGATAAGTGACGTGATTGCCTAAGATATTTGAAAGATAAGTTTCAGAATAGGTACAATGGATAGAAAAGAGAGCCACCTGAAGAAAGGAGGACTGCCAGGAAGCAATGTGGACCCAGTTGAGGTTGGAAGTCATAGACGTACGGTAGTTATACAGTATGATTTTTTTTTCCCCATCAGCATTCAGCAGCCTATGTATAATCTAGGGAAAGATGGATAATTGAATTGATTTAGAGTTAGAATTTTGAAGAGGAAACAGAATCAGAAGGGAGGTAATTGGCAAGGGAGTGGTTGAAGTGATATGCTGTAGAGTCCATATTGGGTAGCAAAGCAAGTGAAGGCAGGAAGTTTTAATAAGGGTCAAGTCATTAAAAATCTTGACTTTGTTGAAGTACAAGTATAAAAAGAAATTTGTCTTTAATCAGAACTTTGACAACTATGGTTTATAAATAATTTTAATCTCTAAAAGCAACATCCGGTAAAAGTACCCAGCTTTGCAGAATAAGTTTAGGATTTGGTGACATCAGCCTGAAAGCACCAACTGCATGAGTCAAAAATATATTCAGCCTGCAGTTCATACTGTATGAAATAATGTAGTCTTTGGCAAACTATTAAACCATATTTGTTTTTAAAAAGGCCAAATTGATTTGATATATCCACTAGATTATAGGGTTCACAATTGTAAGATTAAAAATATCTTTTAGCTCAACTAACATAGCAGTGGTTCTCAAACTGTTGTCCCCAGACTAACATAATCAGCATACCATAGGAATTTGTTAGAAATGCAAATTCTCTACAGCCCACCGCCCTATTAAATCAGAAAGTTTGCAAGTGGTGCCCAGTGAACTGTGTTTTAATAAGCCTCCCAGGTTAAACCAATGCACACTACAGTGTGGGAACTACTGCAACACGGTAATCTCAAGGTTCAAGTTGATTTGTCAAAAAGGTCAGCCTGGATGCTTTTCAACAGATCTCTAAAATCTCTAATAATTGTGATTTTAACTTATATTCTCTGCCAAAGTTATTTCAAAAACCAAAACCTCAGACCAGTTTCTTACTACCAAGGACAGACAAACCAAGTATGAGAAAGATTCAGTGGCTGTATAGCCAAAAATAAAAAGAAGCATCCTACTGCCCTAAGGTTGTTAAAAGGGAAAAAACAAATTTCGAATCTTGATGGGATACTCTTGGCTTACGTACTTACAAATATAGGTGACTTTATTTATTTATTTATTTATTTTTTTGAGACAGAGTCTCACTCTCTTGCCTGGGGCGAGTGCCATGGCGTCAGCCTAGCTCACAGTAACCTCAAACTCCTGGGCTCGAGCAATCCTACTGTCTCAGCCTCCCGAGTAGCTGGGACTACAGGCATGTGCCACCATGCCCGGCTAATTTTTTTCTCTATATATTTTTAGCTGTCCAATTAATTTCTTTCTATTTTTGGTAGAGACGGAGTCTCGCTCTTGCTCAGGCTGGTCTCGAACTCCTGAGCTCAGGAGGATCCGCCCGCCTAGGCCTCCCAGAGTGCTAGGATTACAGGCGTGAGCCACCGCACCCGGCCTATAGGTGACTTTAGTTTCTCCAGTTTTGGCTGTTGAAAGTTACATTAGAAGTAAATATTTCCGTCCGTAAAAAAAAGAAATCAAAAATTTTCACAGACAGTAATAATGATTATATAAATTAAACAGAATCCAACGAAGTCTCAGGATAAATGAAATGGCACTTGATAGGCATATCTTGGGTCCTGCATTCTGCCTCCAAAGGTTGTAAGGAAATCCTGAGGATGTTATTCATTACACTTTAATTGATGTGGCAGTTTTAGCTTTGCTAAAAGGAATGAGTAGAAAGGAAAGAAAGGGGGAGAAGAAGAGAGAAGAGTATGGGGAAGAGAGGCCAGGCCACAAGAGAAAATAATTGACTGGTAGAGTTGTGAAGTTTCTTGAGACACTGGAACAAAGATCAAACCTTGGTCCTTGGCATAGAATCTCTATAAAGCTCAATAACAGTTCAAGAAAATTCAGCAATAAATAGTGTTGTCATGGTATGATAAACACTGTGTTTTCCTGTTGAATTACATCTTCTGCGTTTTCTTTCTTCAGCAACTATAGCTAAGGAGAGTAGGACAAAAATCAAGCATCCAACGTAAAATAACTTTCCAGTTTTCCCTGAAATATAGGTCCATTTGAACTGAGTTGAGTAACATGTGAGTATGCAAGTTTACTTAATAAGAGCTGATCGTTCATAATAAATCTCTTTCAGTAGATAACTCATTACATCACACTAACCTGGAGCTAAATCAAAATGAATTAACAAATTTATGGGGAAAGGAAAGAGAAACAAGATAAGAAACTGTTTATAGTCCATTATAACCTCATAATATTTTCTTGAAAGCATTTAATTTATAATGTAGTAAACTCTTCACTGTTTAAACTTGCAATTATAGGAGTACTTTTGTATGGCAATTTTTTGAATGCCATATATTTGATAAAACATGGTGATTTATTTTTTACTCTCAAATTTAGAATGCCATTCTTGTGACATAGTCGATTAACTCATGAACATACTGTAAATTCAGAAACAACTAATATTATGAGCAGATAATATTCAGAATTTAATTAGAAAATTGGTGTGTGAATTATTGTGAATTATGAACTATTATGATGTCTTTCTTATATGCTGAAATGAAACTATTCTCAGTCATCTATACTGTATAGTATTTTAGATACTAAACCACTGCATTTTCATTTCTGTAACCAAGAATTTCATTTTCTTGAAACAAGTTGTGGCCTGACCTCATTAATTCAGAAAAAAGAAAACACAATTAAAGAAATTCTTCAGAGGTTCTAAAATCATCTGAATTTTGGAGTGGTTAATGGCATGAGTGTTAGTAGCTTAAATTAATCCTGCTACTCTGGTAGGTTAGAAACTGTTCATATTACAAACTAAGAAATTTGTGGTAATACCATTGGATCTCTAAGAGAGAAATTTAAGATCAAAAAATAGCATTGTATACATAAATTGTATACAAATTAAACACATTTCAGTATTAAACTCTACATTGGCTAAAAAATTTCTAAAAACTTTTATTGTGTTCATGGGAAATTTCTATTCTAGTTTAAAATAAAACAGATAGTTATTCAGAATAAATGTATAGCTACATATATGTAATAGTCCTTCCTAATTTTTATGGTATGGAAACTTATACTTTTGAACTTGAGTTTCCTCTATATTACAACATATTTACATATTTCCCTTTTTGAAATATGTGAACAAGTTATGTTTAATACATTCTATAATGTAAACATCTCACTTTAGGAACAATACCATGTATTATAAAATCAACTTAAATCTGCCATTCATACATGATTATAGAATACATTTTGTAGTAGTATATAGATTCCATACGATTTTAGGACTTACATATGTAGGGACTTTATTTGCAAAATTGGATGTATTTCAACTTACACACAATTTTAAGATGATAGCATGTCAATACTCTTAGGTCACAAAGTTTTGTTCCTGAACCACTTGAAAGCATTCTTTTAAAATGCTTTCTTATTTCTCATTATTTTCGTGAATGAAAAAGAACAATGCCACTTAACAATAATTTAATATTAATATGGATAAGTTAAACATAAAACTGCATTGTCATATTAATGGGTAAAGGTTTTTTGAAGTATGGTCAATTTATTGATTTGAGCATGTAAAACTGTTCCTGCTACTTAGGCAGCTTTCTTTTGTTACATCAAGAATGGTAATTTTATTGAGAAAGGCACAATGGAAGATGATTGATTGTCTGCTTTTGTCATGGAGATGAATTATTGCAGAATGCATACATGAAAAAATAAAAGTATTGTTCTATAAATTGGCCCTTGATGCTTTGTTCATTTGAGTTCATTGTTCATAGACTCTAGCATGAGCTAATACTAAATAGTGTAGTAAATAAAAGCATTTTTTTCTGACGCAAAATTACTTTCTTCACTAATGAAACTCAGCTTTATGAAATAAGAGTGTCTGCCAGTGTGCTACATTTAAAATGTATAATTTAATCTATGCCAAAAGCTGAGTAGTAACAGAAAGTTTGCATAGCTATTATCATTTTATTAAATTAGTAATAAGAGTGCATAATGAAAAATGAAAAACTTTTTATTTAAAACTTAATGGGAAAGCAGCTCACAAGCAATGCAAATTAAAAACTGGTACATTTAATCTTAGACAGTTGAATAAAATCTATTAAGAAAAAGTATAATTGTCAGTAACCGTTGAATGACTCCAATAACTCCTTAATCAAAAAATTAGAATCATGACTATCAAATTTTCTAACACTTTTAAAAAGATGAAATATTAGAAGACAAAAAAGTTTCATCGATCATTATGTCTCTAAAACAAGACATAAAATACTACTTTTAAATAGATGAATGTCATGCCAACTTAATATTTGCTACTTGGAGAAATTATTTCTTTCTTTACATTTGAGGCACGAATACCGTCTAATGTAATTAATCTGTTGTTTTATTAAGTTTGTTTTAGATAGATTTTAATGTCAATGACAATCGGATGTCTCTAGCTACATTACTTTTAACCTACTTAGTTTTTCTTTCCTCAATGCACTGTGATTTGCTGAGAGACAGAGCATTTCATTCTAGATACAACTATCACCTGGTGTTTGCTAAATCACTGTGAAATTCTTGCAACAGCTGTTTGTTCCTGGGGAAACATTCACTTCATATTGCAGCAATAAACTGATCATTGCCAATTAAATGCCCATTAATTGTGTAAGCAAGGATTACTGCCAGATGTTTACATTAGAAAGAAAAATATCCTTTGCTATTTATTTTCCACTTATAGCCATCCCTTTTCATGTGGATAATTATGTATATGAGTTTTTTATAATATGCCACAAATTTCAGTTCAGAATTTAACAAAATAATCTCTCCAAAGGTTTGATTTAATAGAATATTGGCTAGAGTACATCATATATGTAATAAAAGAATAAACTTGGACAGAACAACTTTTTCAATACAAAAAAATTGCTCAATATTATACAGTGACTCAAAATTTCCAGTTTGTTTTATTTGCTATATTACATGTTTCCTAGAAGTTATCTTTAGTTTTTCTTTTATTCCTTTTGGAATAAGAAGCCTATGAAATTATATTTTTAAAAATTGATATAGAATAAACTCTCCTTATAGCCTATTATGGTGAAGAATACTCTAAAAATAAAGAGTCCATATAAAATAAAAGTAGGTGGTATTTTTTAAATTTTTAACTAAATCTCACCACCTTTGTATTTACCTGGGACTTAATTCGACCCCAAAATATTATTTAAGTTTTTCTCTAGAATGCAGAAGTGATGGAAATGAAACATGTACTTAATAATATGTTGTCCCAAGTAATTTATTTTTCAACACCAAAACAAAATGGAAAATAAACACTATCCATAATGAATATATTTATCATCTCTTTTAGTGTCTAAATAAATGGCAAAAGTTAAAGAAAAAAGTGTTTTCATGGCAATACACACCTATAAATCATGTATTTTAGACAGGAGAGCTTTCACAGAATATATCACATACATATTTCTTTGCAATTGTGCCTTCGGTTTTTATAAGGAATAGCAAATTCATATACATGTACTCTCTGTTAGAATCACTGATCCCAGCCTCTCACATCCAGCCATACAATGTATGCAAACAACAACAAAAAGATTAGGTGGTGTTCTGTTCCTCACCATACTGAACCACACCTCCTCTTTGGAAGGTGATCACAGGACACATTCAGAGCTGCGGAAGACATGAAACAGTAGCATCTGGCTCCTTAAATATCTCCACAGGCATTTGTAATGGCATCTTTGAAGTTTTCTCTGCATCTGTCACATGTTTAGACTGCACATTGACTGCCCCAGCTGAGCACGATTTTGATTCTTTGAGACTTTGAATAGTGTAATCTGTTTAAGAATAAGGCTCAGGAAAATCCCTCATAATATCCATACACAAGCTCTTTCATGATTAAAAAAAGGGGGTCCTCATTCCCATAACTGTTATTTTTTTTATGCTGAAATGATGCCAGCCTTTGCGTTAATAATACAGCCTACAATTACATTCCAGCTTTGCACATTTTTTTTGAGAACCTGTACTCAAAAATCACATCTTGTCTACTTTTTTTAAACCAGTATTATAGAAATTACTACTTGAGAAGAAGGCCTCTGCAAATGCGATGTGTGCATAATCATCTTGGCACTCGACTATAAAAGAAATCTGACCACTGTCAACTCACTTTGAAAATCATTTTTGATTCAATTTATTGAGCATCAAGTGCAGCATGTAAGAATAAAGGGTGATTTGACTTTAATGGTAGTTTGACTGCTATTGACTTTCATCTACTAAATTAATATACTTCTTACAATTAAGTCATAAGGACTCTACTTAACCCACCTTCATATGTGTAGACTGTTTCCTACTATTAATATGATCTCAAGATATATCAAACAGCCCATAAATACAAATTAGGCTATTAAGTATAGGTTCATTCTTTCCAATTCCATGGTTGTCTTATTTCAAATTTTTGTAAATTAACAAAATCTGCATTTGGTGCTTCTAAACTCAATATTTCTATTTTATTTTTCTCAATTGAAGAATGTACCTAATGAGTTTATTGATACTAGACTATCAAGGGCTTACTATTTTGCTCCCCTTTAAAGTTTTCCATTTTAGAAGAAGACCATATTAAGAAGCAAAATGCTTCACACTAAATCATGACTAATTTGAGCTTACCCACCCCCCACCCCCCACCAAATAAAAACCCAGAAAACCAGAAAACAACAGTTGCTTTAAGGCAGAGGATTTGTTGAGTCAAATTAAATTATATCATTTTGGTCATAATCTTCTCTGTTTATTTATGAGATTACCCTGATGCAATAGTTTACTTTGCATAGTTCATGAAGAGGGTTTTTGTCCCTTATTTAACAAGAATAACATCACTGTTTAATTTAAAAAATGTAAAAATAAAAATCAGCACCAGGGAAAAGTTGCCAAAGTACTGTATACTCCTACCTTGAACACTGTAGGTCATCACAAGAAATCAAACTATTTACACAAATGAACGGACCTATGAATTTTAGTAATCAATACCTTGGGTTGAGGCATAGTGTGAGACACAAATGAACATGAAACAGCTTGGAGAAATTGGGAGTTTATCTAATATAAACAGAATTAATAGTATTCAATTTATCTTTATGAAATGTTTCCACACTACTTTGGGGAGCATATCGCTAAAGAATGTGTAGCAGCTTCTTTCTTACCTCCTTCTGTCAACTTGAGGGTGACTCTCTGCAAAGTCTTAGATTACTAAGGGCAATATATTTACCACGAAGGTCACAGTGCATTCATGTAGCTTTGCTTCCTTATGTTCGTGACTTTCATTTCATGTATGTTTGATATACAAAGGTATAAATTTGCTCACCTAATGGCATGCATATGTGTCTTCACATTCACAAATATGGGTCTCCCAAATCAGATTTGGAGAAATGGTTGATCTAAAATTTTGGGCCTGGGAATTCTGATTATATCCATGTTGCAGTCCCAAATAGAACGCAAAAATGTCAGAGTGTGCTCCCTGTTCCCAGAAAACACAATGATGAAAGATCATAATGGGGAAGTGTGGGTCCAGTGATTGAGAGGCCTCTGTTTCTTCACAAGTGAAGAACACAGAACAATGACTACTGGGAACACATTTGACTATCACAGTGGATCTGTAAGTGATGAAGCCACTTTAGTAACTGGTTGCCAGAAAATGGTATGAAGCATGATTGGGATTTTTTTTCTCAAGGAATACTTTATCAGCCTTACTTTCATCTTTCTTATCAAGTCTCCATGCCATGAAGCATCTTCCTCATTTCCATTATAAGTAACTTAGGAAGAATTCTGAAATAAATTATCGACTTTATGATTATTAAAAAAGAAACTTGGAAGACAAATTAATTTACTTGGTATCAGAATAATTAAGATTTTTAAAGGATAAGTTATAAAAGACTAAGAGAAAGATTCTAGAAATATCAAAGGAAAATCTAAAGAGAAAGCTTTGAGAAAGTATTCAATATATTGACATTAATTTAATAATTTATTTATTCAAGAAACATTTACTAAGTTGTTATTATGTTCTAAGAATTGAGAGAAAGTATAGTACAGTAGGAAAAAAATACTCATTTGCTAATGGTTTTAATTCTGGTTCTTCCACTAACTGGCTGCTAACCAAGAGTAAACTACTCTACTTTTGTGAGCACTAATTTTCTCATTTGTAAAATAGGACGGGTAAAATAGTTAACTAAGTATCTTCTAGCTCTAATACTCATTACTGCATTTTTCATTTTTCACTCAGACAGTGCACCATATTGCACATTTAGCCCATGGGTCTTCAGATTGCTGCTCCAGACTTCTCACACTGAGCAGGGCATTTCCCATTCTGACAATCAGGCTCATATCCTGAGATTACTCTTATATTAGGCCTCAAATACAAAAATAGTGGAAAGGGAAAATACCTAATACCTGGAAAGAGAGCACAAAAGAAGAGATACTTCAGAATACAAATACTAGGGCCTCATGTCCAGAATAAAAGAAAGTTTCCAAATTTACCACATGAATCTTCCAAAATCCCAGGTGTGTTTCACGAGATAGTAGTCCCACAGTGTTCTCCAGAAGAAAGAGTTTGGGGATCAAATATGTCTAAAATATTCTCTAAACAACCAATCTTAAAAGTTCAGGAATGACAATTAACAAAAGTTAAAAATGAATGCCTAATGCTTACCCTTTCCAAATTTATCTAAGCACATGACTGCGAAATCCAATTTCGAAAACATTGTAACAGAGCATGAAACTAAAATTCGGCTTAATGGATTTCTTGGAAAGAAAAAAAAAGTAAGACAGTTAATACCAGTGAAGATTCCATAACATGGGCTGCACAGAAGGACAAATATAGTTAGGAGGGTGCTCTTTGTTGTTAAACTTACCAGCTATTTAAAAAGCTTCAGGACACATAATATGGGTTCAATGGTGAGTACCATATACCTCTTACCTTGTACAGAGGGCAGACTGTTGTCATGACTAGCAATTATTGCTGCAAAGAACACAGGTGTTTAAAGTTCAGATATGGCATACAGTGAAACCCCCTCATACAGTTTCATGGGAATGAGATTTTTGGATACAACTGGATTGGATCTTGAATGTCATCCTCCCAGCAGCCTTGGAAATGGCAAGAAGGGTTGGCAGCCTCTTCTTGGAAAGAAATGGGTAGATCCCTGAATCTACAACATCCTCTCTACCCAACCTAGACTGGAAAGCAAAATGGGTACCACTTTTCATTTTGTGAATCGCTCCAACAACGCTCCATTGGCAATGGAGGTTGCTAATCAACCTCCATTAATAAATAATCTAGAGCAGACAAACAACACCAGTTGGTGTCAAACCATGACCAGAACAAATGTGATCCACTCAGAAGCACCCAGAGCACTCATGAACAATTTTAATAGCAATTCTTGCAAAAACATGATTTCACATCCATTTTACCTGATTGAATTTGGGGGGTAGTTATAACTTAATGGTAAGGTTTTAGTGTATTTGAACTTAAAATTCATCATAATGGAATCAGTGGCCATGACCATGTTGAACAGCTTCTCTGTGAGAGAGGTTTGTGGATAATTCTTTAATAATCATCTCTTGGCTCGTTGCATCACATCGGAATGTGTTTGCTGCACACACCTAGAAAAATTGATGAAAAATGCCCTAAATAAAAGGAGTTAATTTTTCTAACACCAAAGCAAAACAGAACAAATAAAGAACCAGCCGTGAACACTCAATACTGTTGAGCTTAATAAATCAGGTCCAGTATATTTCTTTTTGGCCTTTCCCTCACAGATGCAAGATTGCCCCTACAGCTCAGGAATCACTTCTACATTCAAAGATGGGTGAGGAGAAGGACAGTATCAACCACAATTGTCACTTTTATTATTTAAAGTGACAGGTTTCCCAGCAGGCTAAAGAGAATTTCCACTTGGGACATAGAAGCAAAGGAGTCCGGGGATGCCTGTGTCAAAGGGAAGGAAAGCGAGAACAGTTAAAGGATGCTGAGCAGCCACAAAGGATGGCACAGCCCCTCTAAAAATAATTCACTTTTTGTGGTTGTATTTACAAAAAGCCCTCCAAATCCAAAAAGAAGCTGAAGAAAAATATCTAAACAGTCAGTTCTGCAACATTTTTTACCCTAACAAAAAAAGGAGGGTTTTCAATTTTAGTTTAAAGTAACATTGCTGATTTTTTTCCTTCTTGAATGGGAATGAATGAATCACTAAATAATAGTGATTTACATATACCAATATTAATCCAAAACAATGCCAATCTCCATTGATGAAATCTCTGTGAAGGAATCTGTGATAAGCTCATTCAAATCCCAGGTTTCTTTCTTTGCAGGTGTTACTATACTTACCAGTGTTTGTAGGACATCCTCAAGTGCCTGTTCTCTCAACATGGTTATTAAAAACACCCCTTTCCTTTCAAAAGTGTCCCAGCTTGAGCAATAAATTATATGGTCACTTGATCCATTACTTTCCTATGCAAATGATTCTCAAATTTACATTATTATCCCAAACTATGTACCTGAACCAGAGAACACCATTGAGAGTGGTCTCCTGTATATCACCACTTGAATACTCCACCAAAAACTATCTGCAACTTATGCTGTCCATTTTGTGATTCTTACCAAATCTTCTTCCCTTAGTGACTACCACCAGGGGCCTGAGAGATTGGACAAGAGTCCCAGCACTTTCCTTTAAGTATGTGCTTAATCTATCTGCTTTGCTCTGCTCCACACACTTCCAGATTGTCCCTACAATTGTCCCTACAATTTGGAAGATATTAAAGAATGAGTAAGCAAGTTTAGCTTCATGCTAAACATTTCAGTTATGATTGCCAGACACAGAAAAAGGAGGCAGAAAACCAAAGCTTCTATGAGAACATATTGATGCTGCAGCCAGACTCCCTGCCAGAATCACTCAGATAATTTAAAGGTGTCAATTCAACAAGCCTTTCTGAATAGGGCTTATGAGAATCACAGATTTAGAATTAACTGTTGGCTTCCTGAAAGGAATGGCTAGAGATGTGTAGAAATAACAACATGCACCAGAATTGCTAAGAGTTAGGAAACCCTGTACCACTTTATTTAAACTTCAAAAGGCAACACTGCACTTCTGTGGCCCTCTACTAACTTCTAGCCATGAGTGTAACCAAGACTGCAGCATGAGAGTAAAACCAGGTTTACAGAGCAAAGCAAACATGCCTATTATGAATGAGCATCGGCTGGGTGTGGTGGCTCACGCCTGTAATCCTAGCACTCTGGGAGGCCGAGGCGGGTGGATCGTTTGAGCTCAGGAGTTCAAGACCAGCCTGAGCAACAGCGAGACCCCGTTCCTACCAAAAAAACAGAAAGGAATTAGGTGGACAACTAAAAATATATAGAAAAAATTAGCCAGGCGTGGTGACACATGCTTGTAGTCCCAGCTACTCGGGAGGCTGAGGCAGGAGGATCTCTCGAGCCCAGGAGTTTGAGGTTGCTATGAGCTAGGCTGATGCCACGGCACTCTAGCCAGGGCAACAGAGTGAGACTCTGTCTCAAAAAAAAAAAAAAAAAAAAAAAAAAAAGAATGAGCATCTATCCAGCAGGGCATGCAGAAATGTAAGAGTAAACATTGCCCCTGCCTTTTCCCCCCAACATATAAATCATATTAGTCTTTAACCTTATCAGTCATCCCTCCTTAGTCCAAATGCATGTACTCTCTCACCTGTACAACTATGAGAACCTCTTCACTCCCCTTCCAGTACCCACTCTTGCCCCACCCTACAGAAACTAGACAAATATTTAAAAATGTAAAAGTCATTAATCTTATTTGTCTGCTTAAAACTCATCAATGACTTCCCACTGATTTTGGAATGAAGATCCAGATCTTTACCATGGTCTCTAAGATTCTTCATGAGCCAGTATACGTTCACCTATAAATTATCATTTTAAACCACTTTCCCACATTCCCAAGCCCTTTTCTACCCTGGACTTTGTTAGTAGAAAGTGCCATGATCCCTTCTGTCTCATATCCTCTGAGTACCTTCTTCAATCTGCTTGGAACAGTCTCCACTTTCTTTAAGTTAACAACTGTCATTTTTCAGACCCTACCTCAAACATCATTTCCTCAGGGAATCCTTCCCTAAACTGCATGACCCGGGTAGGGGACCTTTTCATATTAATTTAGCTATAATCAAATAAGGCTGCATTCAAGAAACTTCAACTAGATATACTTAAAAGTATACATTATTTTGCAAAGATCTAACTACTATGTATTTAATAATTTCAAACAATGAAAACCATTTGTTAATTTTAGAGTTAACTAACCTTTTAATGACTTTGTTCTGTATGCTTTTTGTTGAAAAGCATTTGAATATAGATTTGCAGCAGTAAGTGTTTGAAAAGCAAGAAAGCATTTTTCGGGCATGTTGCTGAAGGCATGAGTATTCTACTGCATTTTTCCATATTTCAATTGGATCTATCTTAACTTCAAACAATGACTTTAAAATGTCATCTACCGAGACCTCAACCAGTTCCATCTGTAGTTCTTTAGGTGCCTTGGTGATATGAACTAGGTGAGGCTAATATGCTAGTTTGAGCATGAAGTCATGATTCTCAAAGTCAGTGAACTTTTCATTGTATTCTCCAATTAATAGGTCTATAACAGCTGGGTATTCCTCAAATGATTCACATATATCATCCTGCTCATCAATGACCTTTGCTAACTGTGGAAAATGTACATTTGAAATTTCCTTTTGAAGAAGTGTCTTGAACAAAAGATAGCTATTTTTCTGAATGCTTGGCTTTTTTACCACATATCATATATGGACTTAAATTTACCTTGTAAAGAAATGTTCAAGTCCTTTTTATTTGACATGATATCATACAGAAATGCTGCATTCCTATGGAAATCTTCTTTTAATAAATCACATTGCTGATTCTAGTCTTCATAAAACTTAACTATCTGTTCTCGCAAAGATAACATTTTGGCTAATACCTGCTCCTGGAGATAGTCAATGCACTTTAGAATGATATGGCAGATCCACACTGAATACCTCATCATTCAACTGTAGCATTTTCTAAAACTGATGATGCTGTGTTGCAGTTGCACAAAGATAGTTAACAATACTTTTAACTTGTTGCAAAGTGTCACTTAAAATAATAGCTTTAGCACAGAGATTTTGCTGATGCAAGATACAGTGAAAAGGAATGAGAGTAACTGGATCTGTTAATACTTTTTTATCTATGCAATAAACCCTTCATGTTTTCCTGTCATGGAAGGTGCACTGTCTGTACATACACTACATTTATCAAATTCAGTCCACTTCATGACATTCATCTTAAAAGTTGTTGAAGATATCTGTTCCCCATGTTCCATTTGTAAGAGTACTCAAGGCAAGTAAGTGTTCTTAGCAAAGAAAATCTTCTCTTATGATCCTAAAGAAGTATAAAACCTGTGTTGAGTCAGTAGTATCAGTTGATTCATCCAAAGCAATTGAATAATATATATTTTCCTTTTGAAGTATTGCACAAAGTTGTTCTGTTAAGTTGAAGCCTAATTCATGATGCTGATCATTTATGGTTCAGGGTCTAAACATCTGACTTTGACAATGCATTCTTTCACAATTCGACATCACTGAGTGGCTTCCCTTTTTTCCCATGCATATAAGCTGTTTTATAAGTTGTTTCAGTGGCATTATTTCCAGGTCTTAATTGCTACTTGAAAGAATTTTCTTGGCATTTGCTTTTCATCTTTTAATTTCTGCAATACAATGTTTCATGCCTCTTCCTCTAATTTAAAATATTTCTGGTCCTTATGAGTGTTATAATGCTGATGAGCATTGAATTTCTTTAGTGTGGATATTGTAGTATCACAAAGCAAGCAAATCATTTTACCCTTAGCAGAAACAAGATAATAATATAGTGTCCAATCCTTATTAAAAAATCTGTTTTCTTCCTTCAGCATTCTCTTGGTCTTCTTCAACACGATAGACTGTTAAGTAGACAGAATTTAAAAATACTGTCAAGCTGTGTAACTATTCACAAATTCTACTTCAAACAGAAACATAGTACACTGTCATCAAAAGCAGATAGCAGACTGGCATACTCCACCCCCATAAACTCTAACCAACCAGCCTCGTGCCGTAGTGGCCCAGTCAGACAGAAAGTTAGAACTAAATCATGAGTGTAGAAGCCATCAATTTACCCTTTATGGCTTTCTAATATTCTAATTGTGTTGGTCAATCTGGGAGGATTATTTAATTGAAACTTATTTTATTCTTTAGTATTTTAAATATGTTCATTTAAAAAATAAAATAAAAATACAAAAGAGGAACAAAAATGTATTAATAAAAATAAAAGGATTTGTTCTGTAAAATTTGGATTCAGTCAAAAGGCTGCACTTAAAATCCTAGAAGGCCACATATGGCCTTAAGGTCACAGGTGCCTCAACCCCATCCAAGACTCACTCTCTCATACCTACAGTATGATCCTCCACAAACTTTCCCTTTGCAGTATTTATCCTTGTGTAACTGTTTATCACAATTATCTCTGCCACGAAACTCTTTTTTTTTTTTTGCATTTTCTCTTTAGCATAATGCCTGGCATATAGTAAATTTTCAGTAAATATTTATTAAATGAAGGCATGAATAAATGTATATATAGTACACCAATAAATGTATACATAATAGTACCAGGTCATGTTTAGTCTTTATTTTCAAGAAACTCTCCAAGTAAGAATAAGGCTACAGATTATACCTTAAAGGGTAAGATTATTACAGCTTTCCATCAAAATATTTGTGATTTTTTATTTGTATACTTACCAATCTTAACTTTTATATAAATTGACTATGGTGCTACTAGATTAGTATAATTATTACTCACTGTGCAGAATAGCATTTTTAAATTTATTTTAAAACTACTCAAATTTTGAAGAATGGCCCCCTCAGCCTATTAATTTAGAAATTCTAAAGAATTTTTAAGAGCTACCTTATGTGATATTTCATGATTTTGGAGATATTGCTCAAATCACTTTCCAACCACAGTAGACTCTGTGATACTCCACACAGACTCCCTTTATCAGGTGGGTGCACCTACCTATTAACCAGTACAAGTGTTGGCTTGTAACAGCTCATAGCTGACTCCTTCTCCAGAGAACTGCTCTTGGTTGACAGGGGTCTTCTCTCTTCTGGAAAATAAGATGAAATTCATAGCCACCAGGTACACATTTTAGTACTGATTAGAAAAAATTTCAAAGAAGCATTTTTCTTCCAAATAAAAATATTCATTATTGCTATAACTAAACTGAAAAAACTTTGTAAATATGACTCAAAATTCAGTTGCAGAATTGACACTTATAAAGGTAACTCAGTATACCAGAAGGAATTTATCCTACTGTCTACCTCAGCCAAATGTGGATTCAGTAATTAAATCATTCTAATTTTATGATATGTTTAACAAATAAATTTAGTTAGTAATTAGGTCATTGGTTCATATAAAAACCAAATCAACATGGCACTATACATGAAAACCTACATGTTGAAAAAAATAACTAGACAGTTTTAACTGTTCAACTCTTATTTTAGAAGCCAAGAAAAATAAGCTAAAGTACTAAAATGTAGTGGCTGAATCTACTATTCTGGACCAAGCAGCCTCAGTCACTTAGAGTTCTCTAGAGATCCAATAAGCGTTCACCAATTAAAGTAAGAGAAAAAGATAAACAACTCTTGTCGAGATGGCTATTAATTTCAGGACTATAGCAAGCTACTCAGTCTTGAACCCTGGTGAATAAACTTGTTTGTATATAACCAACTATAGTTCACATCAAGTGGCAGCTATGAGTCTCAGAGGTCCTAGATAAAGAGAACAGAGAGTTCCAACGTCAGAGATTGCAGCTAACGGTCTTCCTAGGAAGCAGTGCTTTGAGGTCAACTTCAATCCTCAAGCTGAAAGAAGTCACAGTGACAAATATGTGCTAAGTGTTTTTATTTAATGCAAGAGACTTAAGTTTGTTATCTAAACATTTGTATTGTGGTAAAAAACAAATAAGTTTAATAAAAATTATGGCAATTATATTACCAATTTTAGGTTTCTAAAATTATAACACAAAAAACAATTTAATATGCTATCAATAGCCATAGAAAGACTTTATCTAATTAGATTGTTATATCTTCTAATTAATTATTTTTAAATATAAGAAAATGAGAATAAGGTTAGCTCATTATTGAATGAACACTCTATAATCTTCATATTTTGGTTTATCCTTGTGTAGCTGTCTAAATGCCACCTTTCTCTTCTGTGCATTGTTTACTTTTTAAAGTACTAGATTTTAAAACTAAGAAAGCTAAAAATTTGAATTTGATAATATTTCTAACAAAAAAATAGATAAAATCTTTACCTAACTGGGTTAAAATAAACTGATTCATTCCAAAATGCTGATATGGACCCTAAAATGAAATAAGGATCCCTAAAATGAAAACCATTCCATTTGTGCTTCAGTATAAGTGTGTAGTAAAATAAAATCAAAGTCATGGTTATCCATTTGTTGTATTTATTTAGGGTAAAGAACACATTCAATTCAGTGATCTTAAGTTTGACCTTAATTAGACATTCTTGCAAATATGCTTCTGTGGGGTTTTTTTGTAATCCAAAATTCCATACACATATTTACACATGCTCAGAGTCAGGTGAAAGAAGATTTTGTTTTGCTTTGTTTTCATTTGTTTTTGTTGCCTTCTAGAAAGAACATATAAATCAAAGATAAAATAATGGAAGTATAATATATCTTCTTCACTAGTCAAGATAATAGATAATATTATAAATAATATAAAAATGTTATCGTGGGTATTTCTCTTCAACAACACATTTCAATGAAGGAGCCAACTTTTACAGCTGCCTCCTCAATATTAGTAAAAATATTAACCAAAGAGGTTAAACTGAAAAATGAAACTCACTAAACTCCTTTTACAGAGTCACCTGCCTTGTGATTGTTGCAGGGGGATGATGTCCTAAAACCAAATGCCAAGAATTCATCAGTAACTTGAAAACTAAGAACTTCTAGCACCTAAACACTTATTTCCCAAGACATATCTGGGAAAATTGAGGAAAAGTCAAAGAAAATGTGGGTGGGTAATAGAGGTGATATGAGAAAATTAAGAAAAACAAATTTTAAATCTAAGTAATGGGAAGTTTTTATTCTAAATTAAAGTCCTTTTCCATATGTAATATTTTGGAATTATCTCTAGCTTAAAACATGCCAGGCATATTTAGAAAAAACTTGCAGTTAATAAACTCAGAAGTGATTCTAATACCCTCACCACTGTAACCCACCTTAAAGAAAATTTTTCCCGGTAATTGTGTAAATGAGTCTTTTTCTAACAGTTGATAGAAAGATAATTACCTAACAGGAATTTTCAAAGTTATAAAGGCACATTATAGTTTAGAGTAATCTTATTAAAAATCAAATTCACAACATCAACAGATCCTTCCTGTGCTATGTAATTACATTACAGGCACTTAATTGAAATAAACTGGAAATGAAACCTGGCCTAGCACAGGCATGTACTGATGGTTAAGACTCAGCAGGGTGGTGCTAGTTCATTAAATGTAGTCTTCACATGTCTTCCCATTACATTTTTAAAAAATATTAAAAATAAGAACACTAACTCAATTAAGTATATAAATACTCATATACAATTTATCTTGTATATGTAAAACACACTTGAAAACAATGGTAATAAAAAGAGTTTATGTGAACTAATGTTTTTCCCCTGGTTAATTAGAGATAAAAGATTATATACAAGAGAACTAAACATTCCTAATAATAACATATTGGTTTATATACAAATAATTAATAAAAAGCCCACATTACAAAACTTCCTAGGCCATATATTTTGGTTTCTCAAAGTGTTGAAACACTGTGCTTAAGCTTGCTAAACCTCCTAATGGCATCTTAAGCAGACCAGCAATTCCTGAAAGGCCGGACCAAGAAGGTTAGAGATGTCATTGCTAACCTAAGCACTATCTACGCTGGATTCTGAGACTGTTTAGAAAAACAAGCTACCCAGAATTGTTTCATATTGTTTCACTTCAATATATGCCTTTATCCAGCACATACCTTATAACTTGTAACTTAAGCTCAAATAAACTAACCAGAAAAGTGTGTTTCTGTTTGTGTGTCTTGGTCCCACATATCATATGACAACCTCATTCCTCAGGCCTCAGCTGATTGGACCAGAAATGGACAATTGACCTATTAACAGAATGAGCTAATCCATTGGCTAACTCAAGTGAATAGTCAACTATTTTTCTCAAGAATTTGAATTACAAATTTAAGACTGAAAAAGTTAAGGTTAAGCCACATTCATGTCAGAGTGGACGCTATGATGAAGGTCCAGGAACTTCTACTATTAAGGGCATAAGTCCATCTTGGTTGTTCCCAGTTATGAGCTTTTCTTAAATCCATATAGCCAATAATATTTCAAGATATTCTTAAACTTATAATGAATATGCTGGATACTTAGGATTTCTTTCATTATTGATAGTATTTTTTAACTACATCTCTGCAAAGACTTTGCATATTATAATTCCATCATCTTGAGAAACAGGCATGTATTTAAATCCTTTTGTTATGAAAATGTTAAATATATATGAAAGCAGAGAAAATAAGTGAACTACCATGTATTCATCATTCAGCTTCCATATTATCAATATTTTAGGTAGCAATTTTTGATTAACTTTTACAAAATTTTGGTAGTTCAGGTTATCCTGAAATATTCATTCTTGAAATTCCTTCAAACTTGAAATGTTTGAGGGTTTAATTTATTATCGATCATCAGGCTAGTCTAAAGAAATCTGACTTTTTAACAAGTTTCTGAATTTTACGTTGGTAACATCCAGGTGGTAAACTTATGCACATTTTTAAACAAAACTATGATTCAACATTTTTAAATAGGTTACTACTCGTAAGTAAAATATAATATATCTGGTAATATAAGCTGATGCATTGTCATTTTATCATCATTTCATATTAATTGATAGTTAAAACAAGCTACTCTATACTCAGAAGGTATTTATATTATACTAAATATCTTGATCTTCACCTTCCATGTTAAGAGGACTTTATTTGCAATATTTGTTCTGATTTTTAAAGTTTAGTAGTAAGTTTTATGGAGTTTTTAGTTTATATTGTCTGCATTTGTATGGCGCCTTAAGCATTTCTGCGGGGTTGGAGAAGAGAAAGATATATGATAACAAAATTATTATTGCTACAATTTAGGGCTGCTTTTTAGTATGGAGAAGTCAGAAGTAAATCTCTGTATTGTTCTATGTGCTTGCCTAGTAGCATTTTGGAATTAAGTATATAACAATTTTGCATTCTTACATTTATTCACATGCATTAAAGCATAATGTTTTGGGGGAAGTATAATACTAAGTAGGAAATCAGAAAACTTGGGTTCCAGCCCAGGATCTGCTACAAAATAGCTGAGAATGTTGTACAAGTTACTTTGCCTCTATGGGGCTCAGTATTCTTATCTGTAAAATGTGCAGTTTAGACTTGATCTTTAATTTTCTTTTAGCTCTAAAATTTGATGTCTAGCTGTCCTTTCACAATGAACAAGTAGATTTTTTCTTTGTAGGTACCACATTTAAAGTTAAAGAAAATATTTCCTCTTCTCCAATGATTTTTGCTCATAGCTTAGGAAACTTGAGTTTCAAAAAGATCATTTGTAGTATATGTACTAAGGAAATCAATGCTCAAGTATATTTAAGCATTTTGATTTGGAAAGATTCTCTCTCCACTCTTGAAATGCTTTATCCTGCAAAGTTGTAAGAGCTCAGGAAAAAATGTTACGTAAGGGTTACCTCTTGTATTAGATAACTTAAAAGAAGAGGATGGGTATCTTGGATTACCTCAAAAACAAGGGGTCTGGAGTCCCAATAATTATTTTCCATACAAGCAATAGATATTTGTAGAGAAAAGCTCAAGTTAAAAAAATTCAGGCACTACTATTTATCTTAACATTTCATTAAACTTCATGTACTTAACAGGAAAACCTTCCTCACCCTTTGTTCAATTTTTGTTGTTATATTCGAAGCTGGCAAAGTTTCAAGTTTGATCTCTAGTGAGAAGCGGATCTATGTCTAAACACACACCGTGCAAACACGGCAGCCCATGTGCTTCCTGAGCCCTTGAAATGTGGCTAATGTCACTATGGAACTCAATTTTTAAATTTAATATAAATCCAACTAAATTTAATTTAAATTTAAAATTAATTAAAACCTGTTTAAGTATGTGTGGAATAACTTGAGGGTATAAATCTACTTTTTCAGCCATAAATTCACAATTGAAATACAGACCGTTTTTCTGATATAAATGCAGTCCCTGAATTGAGATGTACTGAGAATATAAAATACACAAGAAAAAGGAAAGTAAAATATGTTATTAATACATTTTAAAATATTGGCTACATGTTATAATGACAATATTTTGGATATATTAGCTTAAAATATTAATATATTATTAAAAATAATTTCTATTTGCAGATGGTGACTTGAGAAAAAATAATTTCATCTGTTTTTTTTTTTTTTTTAGTTTATAAACATAACTACAAGAAAATTTAGAATTACTTATATGGCTCAAGCTATTTTCTACTGGACAGCGCTGGTCTCAAGCACCAGTCATTTGAAGAGAATAATTTCTAAGCAGCATCAATTCTTGCTAAAATTATAGCAAAATATTCAATTCAGGTAGTGATTGAATAAAAAATAAATCAGAACACCTGAATGCAAATAAAATTATTTCTATTAAGCAGAAAAACTAATTAAAAGTATTTGAGTGTCTGTCTTTATCTCTACAGAGTAAATTTAGAACCACTGGCTGAATTTTAAAACATACATCCAGAAAGTTGGAATTGGAAAAAGTCTTACCTTAACCAAATTGTTAATTTTGTACAGAGGAAAACTTACTTTATATTGTATTTTCAAGGTCATTTAAAAATTTTGTGGTCAAAGCAGAAGTAAAACTTCTGATCTTCAATCTATTCTGCCTAAGGGAGAATAAATAGAAGGGAATTAAGAATTTAAATAATTATTTCAAGAAAAAATTATCCAGCAAAACACATCAAAAATGGTGTCTTAAAATTCTCTTACAGCTCTTTCTTTACATAAATGATCAAAATAACAGATGTTTTTTAAATAGAAACATCTTTCCTTCAAAGAATATTTTACTTATTTTGTAATTAATCAGTTGTTCTTTCCCACTTTTCTTGAGTTTTAGTGAAAGATATAACCCTATACCATATAAGCAATATATTCAATACGACCACCTATTTGAATACATGAGGCCAAGAAAGGGTTAAGAATGGGAGCAAACTTAAGGCCAAACTGAATTCAAAAAGTTGCTGATGTGAAGTACCAGGTCTCCTGGGGAAACAACATATAGGCTGCACCATTGACTTGCCAATTAATCCAAGGAGCTACATGGCTATTAGTTCAGGAAAGAGACGCTTGCTTGCCTGCTTGCCTAGAGGTAAGAGCTAGGTTTGCAGCTGCCAAACAGCAGGATGACAGAAATAAATGGGGAGAGAAATTAGGACTACGAATCGAAGTATTTCATTTTCGTGCTTTGGCTTCAAAGGAAAACCCAAATGTCAGCAAACTACTATGATATCTTGTATAATATACACAAGATTCATTTATCATGAGAGACGTCAAAATATAAATAATTTTCTAAGAATCTTTAAACTAGCCTTACAGGAGGTACATTCTGTTAAGTCCTACAAAATTCTAAAACAAATCTTCAAATGTAATGATTAAAAACCTGAAAGTTAGGCCCATATCACTTTGCAGATCTATAAATAAGTTTTACATGGTATACACATATATGCATGAAAGATACCAAATTCAAAGAAGTTATTAAAACTGTATGTTTATTATTATTATTTGTGTGGTAGTATCTTGTTCAATTTTGTCATGTTTTTCCCTTTTTTGTGTACACTTTGAATGTCGGGGTTTAGGATTCTTTTAATTGGTACATAATTAACTTTTCTATGGGAATTTCCATGTATGAAATGATCCAGTGAAAATCACTGTATTTTAGGAGAGCAGATTTATTAAGAAATAAAAAAAAAAAAGAAAATCACTATATTTTGATCTTGACACTGAGAAATTGCTAGCAGCTCATACCTGCTCCGAAGTTAATTAAGAACATCCTGGATATGCTCTTTGGAGAGCTATTTCATGATAATGCAGTGGGAAAAAGCATATTCAAGTAAAAACATCCAAGTAAATAGTTGAAATCTCAACTCTATTCTTTTAAATGTGCCTCAACAAAATCAGAACAGTATTGGGTCATAAAATGCAACTAAAAGAAGACACTGAAATTATATTTAGAAGAGTATTTGTAGCTTCCTCTCACCCCCTGTTGCAGAAAAAAAAATCAGTGTTCAACTAATATACTATTTTTAAGACCCTAAAATGGTTTCTGTCAGAGATGTGCTTCTTTATTCTACATTATTTCTGGTGTTAATTGTGATCGGGTTCATGGCGCAATACTCTGGTTGAAATTTAGACTGTGTAGAATTGAGTTGGGTAACTTTGCTCTGTGCCACCCTTTTCGTACTGAATCAGAGTGAAGGGAATCTTGGGCAGTCGATGGCTTTATCACTGCTTCCAAGTTCAGGTTGGCTGGGCTCCCAAACCTCTAGGGACATGTTGGCTGCCAAAGCAAATTAGTCTCACTTTATCTTTGGGGCAGTGACTTTGCTAACTTTATTGGCTGTGGGGGGCCTAAGCTTTCTAACATCAGCAGGTGACACATGAAAAAAAATGTAGTTAAGATATTGATCCTTTTGCAGCTCCAAAATGGCACTAGTGAAAAAATAATTAGGAAAGCTATGAGGGAAGAAGAATCAAGTTAGAAACCATGAAAGATTCAGGGCTTACACTGTAATTAAAAGAGGCAGAAAGAGTACTCTAAGATCACTGTAAAAAAACGTTGACATTAGGCTAAATTTATAACATGAAAAATATGAGTGCCATTGATGAAGCTGATGAAACAATAGATTATATCCAATTGGTATTAAATATATATTTTAATAGATGGTCAGAGGAGGAGAATAGAACAGAAAAAGCAATCTAATGTAAAAATCATGGAAAAATTGGACAGGTTTGAGCAAGTTGATTGAACATTTCATGTAATACCTAACAGAAACCTCCTGCCCGAACAGAAAAGTATTAGATAAGCTTTTAGTCTGTGTCTTCAGTCCCCCAAGTTAGTGAGAAAATTGGAGGGTTGTCTGTATGTGTGCGCGTGTGTACACAGGTGTGCTTGTAAATCAGGAGAGAACCCTTCATTTATCCCAAATATGCAGTTTTGGGGAAATAGATGGTGAAAAATTATCATTTTTTAAAAGTTGTATCTCACAGAAATGATTGACAGTGGGCATTTTTTCTCCCTATTAGCAATGTTCACTAGAGATTGGGACAGAAGTTTGTATAGTCCAATCATCATATACTCTTGTTTGGAAGGTCGATGATGGAGCCCAAGATAATTTTTTTTTCTAACAATACCCATCTGCAGTAGCAAGAGAAGAGACTTTCTTAGTTTCATCACTGCAGTTCCAGAACATTAACCAATACTTGTTACAGGATAAACAATAAATAGTTGATGAAAGAATGAGTAAATAAATTACTAATGAACGAACAAAGCATACATGATTCTGCTGCAAATTGTTCATAAACCAAGCTTTGAGAAAGAGTGATCTGGAGTTTTCATCCTTTAATTTAACTTTGGAAAATGGTAAAAACAAAAAACAAAACAAAACAAAAAAGCCATAATAACAATAATTAATTAATTAACATTCATTGCCATAACAGACTATTTAGGAAATATTTACAATCTGTGGCATCTACTTGATTGAGATGACTCTGATTTACTAGTATGTGTTCAAAAATAATTAAATACAGTATCAATTATTTTTATAAAGGATTTTCCTTTTTCAGTGATGAAACTTTTTTTTTTTTACTTTTAGTTGTTAACTCAGACAGTAGTGCTAAAGTTAGTGGGATAGGGTGTAAACTTGCTTAACTCTATAATGATTGCTCACTGTCAGTCTTTCATCTTCTTAGTTATTATTATGAATTCTCTGAACTCCTTACCTATATCGATAGGCAACAAAAAGTGAATTTAGTGAGAGTAACTAAACACTGACATAACAAGTTGATATCAGGCCTCCTAATATGATCTGCTTGTGGTCACCGATCTCAACTATCTTTGTTCTATTCCAGGCAAAAGGCAGGAAAATGAGAATTAAGCAATATCAGGACTTCTGGAGAGAACTTCGGATGTTTGGGAGTTTGAGATTTGAGGACCTAATATTGTGTCAGATCCCCTTTATGGTACAGTGGACATCAAAGATTTAGAGTCATTTCAACCTCGTAATAAGACCTGCTTTTCAATTGCTAAAAACTTCAATAATATTAACCCAAAAATAAACTTGTAGGACAAATAATATTGTTTTAGGAAGTATTTCAACTGCAAAAGTAATAAATTATGCAAAAGTGGCAGCAATAAAGAAAAAAATAATTTTCTATCTTTTGTAAATTTTGGCAAGAGAAAAAGGTTAACATGTCATATCTAAATTTAAAATATATTATCCAATAAGATATTTAAACCTAAAGATTAAAAAGCTATAAGGATTTAAACAAGGCAGAGTTCAAATCTCATTTTAGTAATCAAGAAATTATTAGAGGATAAAGCACTTTAGTAATTTGCATATAGCGGGTACCAAACAAATATTTGTTATAGGAATGGTATTATATAGATGTTCTGCAATAAGTTTAAAATATGATAACCATTTGTTATTAAGCATATTTTTAAAATTGCTTTTAAGATATAAACCTGACAAGGTCCCTTATGGTCAGATTTCTGCCGACCTCTCCACCTTTATTTTGAATCATGTACTTCTAAACCCGCCACAACACCTGTTAATTTTTCAAGCATAATATCAAGTGTTCATACATTACATAAGACTTTCCTTTTATTCCTTTTGAGCCAAGATAATCACATTAGATTTCCTCTGCATATGTCTGGAGGCAATTTTGCCTATGGTTCTTTACAGCGCCTGGTGATCCGGGGAGAGATAAGGTAGGCAATCCTAGTTGATACAGAGTAACACAATATCCACATCTTGTGGCTGAGTAGAACTCCATGGTGTACATATACCACATTTTATTAATCCACTCATGTATTGATGGGCACTTGAGTGATTTCTACATATTTGCAATTATGAATTGTGCTGCTATAAACATTCTAGGAGCAGGGAGGAGGGGATGGGTATATTCATACCTAATGGGTATGGTGCACACTGCCTGGGGGATGAACACACTTGAAGCTCTGACTCTGGTAGGGCAAAGGCAATATATGTAACCTAAACATTTGTACCCCTATAATATGCCGAAATACAAAACAAATAAATAAAAATAAAAAGAGGCTAGAAGCTTTAAAAAAAAATATCTGCACATCTTAGGATTCTCAACATTGCACAAGGCACAGAGGCATCTGGCATTGCTTTGGTATTATGGTTTTTAAAAGTGGCAAAGGACAAGATACATGTCAACTACCTGCTCCTTCCTTTTCTTTTTTTTTTTTTTTTTCATTTTTGCAAATTCTCAAAACTTTGGTATCAGGAGAATTAGAAGAAAATACTGTCACAATGGGACTTTCTGATTCTAACTTGCATTTGGACAATACTTGACTGCCGTTTCAGGATAAATTTTATTCCGATTCTGGTTTTTATGCTTCTGTGAGTCAAATGATCCAAGTCCAAGTCTTTGTTTCTCTGGCACATGATGGGACCACAGCTTGTGGGAGAGAGGGGGTAAATTAAGAATTCAGCCAATCCAGATGGGAAGAGACAGAATTCTAGACATGGAACCACTGGGGGAAAACAAACTTGAATAAAGGAAATGACAGTAGAGATTTTTACGTAAAGGTGAGTTTGACATGAAGATTTGATGCATGCCAAAAAAAATGAAATAATGTTAAGAAAGGTTTAGACAAGGTCAGAGGAATAGAGACTCTTGTGTTTTGATGAAGTACCCATAAACTGATCCCGAGTTCAAAGTCAGTTTATGTCCCTTCCCTCTTTTCATCCCTTGCCTTTCTTCCCTGTTTTGAAAGACATATAGAGGAATTGAATGACTTGACATATAACCACAAAACTGACCAGTGTGTGTCATCCCATTGGAGATAAAAATATCACTGGTGAGGTACAATAATGGGGTCAAGTGACAGCCTTTATCAAAGAGGTATATTTTTCTTGAAAATGTATTTCCCAACAGGTGACCCCCTTCAAATAATCTCCAATTGCATTTGCCATATGAATAATGACTTCATTTGTCTTAGTATTCTATGGTCTCAGTGGTCTCCAACACACTCTATTTTAAAAGTACTCTTGCCAGTTTCTATGATGTGGTCTGCTCTGTTCTTTAGAGCTGTGGTTCCCAAAGCCCAGGCCACTGACTGGCATAGGTCCATGGACTGTTAGGAACCGGGCCGCACAGCAGGAGGTGAATGGTGCATGACTGAGTGAAGCTTCATCTGTATTTACAGCTGCTCCCCATTGCTCACCATCTCCCCACACCCCAGTCCATGGACAAATTGTCTTCCATGAACTGGTCCCTGGTGCCAAAAAGGTTGGGGACCACTACTTTAGAGCATGCATGTATGTATCTAACTACCAAAAAAGAAAAATGCAAGACAATAGCCCCAGTGTAAATTCAGAAATATGTTAAGTTGTAAGAAAATTGATGGATAATCTCCGCCAATAAAGATTGAGTAACTCTGAGGAAGACTGTTGGCTTTTATTTTACTGCTTTCTATTAGGCCATGCTTATTCTTCAGCGTGCATAGATTTATTTACCAAATAGTGTGCCATTCATACTTGGAATAACAAAATAGAAGTACCCCCAGCAAAAAAGTGAGTGTGCAAACAAACCTGATCTCCAATCATAGAACAGTTGTGAAACCAGAAGCATTACTCACTGACGTAAAATTGAATAATAGTATCAACGTAAGCAGTAAGAGTTGTGTCCTTTGGGATAGGAGAGATGCTAAAATCCTTCTCAACTCAAAACAATCCTGAAATGCCAAGTGAAAATACCAATATATATTTTTTCCTTTGAAGTATCTGTGTCTTTCTAATATTGTACTAAAATCCTGTGTTTATAAGTTTATGCTTAAGTGGTCAAAATGATAATCAGTCAAAACTTTAGAATTTAAACTCTTGGGTTGGTTCCTGACACTTTTGTTTATTTATCTTCTCTCTTTATGCTTCTGTATATAAGACATAGTTTCTCAGATGACACATAATTAAACTATTTTTCTTATGTTTTCAACTGCTTAGTTTTACTATATGTAAAAATGAAAATCCATTTAGCATAAATATTTGCATTTATTTAAAGATCTCTTTTGCCCTTTGGGCTCTTAAGGTCAAGAAAAATTACTTCATAGTGACCTTTACTTTATAGGAAATAGCAAGTCACTATTAGCTTAAAAACTGAGCCATAGTTGGGGAAAAATATTCTAGAAGCAACATAGGGATTGATTAGAATTTTTTTTAAACAATAACCTTTATGAATGTTCAAACTAACATGATTACAAAAATGATTAGATAAGAGCAATATTGAGTGATACTGATACTGAGAAATATTGGGCTGATAACTAGCAAGATTTGGTAAGTGATGATATCAGCAGAACAAGATAAAATGAAAACCAACAGTAATTACCAAATTTCATTTCTGCTTATTTTGGGATAATGGTAGTATCACTAAGAATAAGATAAAATTAAAAACAAAAAGAGTGGTTTGATGATTAAAATATATCAATTTGTTAAAATGTGAAATTTGAGATATTTCTGGAGAAACCATACAAAAGTATCTTCAGCTCAGACCTTTCCTCTCAGCTCCAGATTCGAGTGCCTATTTGGTGTTTTTTCTCAAGTACCTTAGAGTTAAAAGTAACTCAACATGAGCAAAACCTTACTCATGTTCTTTCCTTGGTTCTCTTCCATTGTTTTCTAATTCAGGGATGGCAAGTCAAAAACGGAGTTGCCAGATTTAGCAAATAAATTAGAATTTTATATAAACATCAAACGATTTCTTACTATACATATGTCCCAAATGTTATATGGGACCTACTTACGCTAAAAAATTCATTGTTTATCTAAAATTCAAATTTAACTAGACATCCTGTATTTTATCTCGCAACCCTAAAAAGTCAAGATTTGACCGTTGAATCTTCTTTCTCTCACTGCCCTTTCCACATCAATCCATCATCAATTCATCATGGTTTTACCCCCTAAGTATCTTTTGAAAAATCCGTCAAATTCCCTCTTGGCATTGTCACACAGCTGACTATGCCAGCATGACTCTTCACCTAGAACCTCCGTGGTTTCTTCACAGTCCTCTACCTTTGTGGTCTCCCTTGGTTCTTTACTCCAATCTGCACCTGTTTGTCATACCACACCACTCCTCAATCTGCTTAAAATTTTGTTCTTAAGATAAAGATAAAAATCCTTTGTCACAATGCACAAAGGACATGAAGATTTTGCCTCTCCTGACCAGCTTTATTTCACATGTCCTCCAGTCACAATGACCTTTTTCAGATACAAACAAACCAGGACATTCCTACTAATGACTTTTACACCTGTGTTTCCCATGTCTGGAACACTCATCTCTCTCCTCACCTATGCAATGTCTACTATCAGTCTCTACATCTCAGTTTAAGCATCACTTCTAACAGCAGCTTTTCCTAGGTCATATCTTCTTATTACATGCTCTTATATTAGTAATATTCTCACTCATAATCTTCATCACATAATTAATTTCACATTGATTTGTGTGATTATTTGAATTCTGGTTTTCCCACAAGGATTGAGGCATCATGATGCCAGTGACCACATTGGTTTTTCCTCACATTTGTATCTTCAAAAGTAAGTAAGTATATATAGTTAGCAGTGAATAATGTTGGTTGATTGACTAATGTCCAGTAGACCCTTGGAAAAAGGAATTAGCATTGGCAAGGTAGGCTAGGAAGAGATTCACAACAGTTTATTCCAGAAGAGTCTATGAAATTCGGTTAAAAATTGTAGATAGACAGGGGAGAAAGGGTAAGAAATTAATCAAGAAGATTATTTATATTCAGGAATCAGACAATTGGTTAAGGACCATGACAGGAGAACAGAAGAAAGAATAACCAGAGTAAAGAAGTGAAAGCTTTAACTAGGGGTTGATCAGCATTTTAAAAAACTACAGAAAGTAAAATGAAGAAAAAGAATGAAAATTGGTATTAATGTATCAATTAAGAGGTTATGGATAATCTCGAATAGAGATTTTTTTAATAGTGAAATAAAGAAACAACTACAAAATAGTAAGGAGTAGAATAGAAGATGGCAATATAGGCAATGAAGGTAGACTACTATTTTGAAGACTATGTCCCTGAAACTCTTTGTGTTGCTGAAACAGGTTTCACTTAGAATTCAAAACTAAAACAAATAGATGAGCTATATACCACCTATAGTAATGATTCTCTGTAATAATGTTAGGTCTATAAATGGAAATATTATTTATAATTACAAGTTTCCAAACCCAGAGAAAAAGGAAAAATTGAACAATTATTTAGTACAACCTGTGTGTGGAGATTTGTACTCAGGCACTTTTCTTGTAAAATCCATCAGCTATCAGCATGGAACAATGGCACAAGCTAACTCTCCTTCCACTCAACTAATCCAATTTTTTTATGGAAACTGCTCTTCAGTTGTTACAAAATTATAGCAAAAAGCATTGGAAAAATGAATCTTGTTAAAATAGGTCCAAAAATTCCTGTAAAATTACAGGAAAAATTGGGATAAATGTTTTAATCACTTAAAAAATATACTCAATAAAGAAAAAACTTGCAAAAGCCTCATTGTGTATCTGACCTGGAGTTTATGTGCTCTCATAAATCCTAATGTCAAGCTAAATATTGACACCATTCATGATTATGCCCCATTACAGTTTTTGAAGAGCCATGCTGCTTATTAGTTTTTTTCACCCATTTATCATGAACTATTATTTTCCTTTTCCTGTTTTGCTCAATGCAACATATAACATTTGAGTTAAATGGATTTAAACTGGAGGAAAAAAACAAAAACAGAAACAAAAAAATGTAAGTGATCAACCATGCTTCAGATATAGTGCCATCCTGAGACATCTTTCTGCTCCCACGTCTTACTATAATTTCTTTGAGGTAGATTCTTTGTGTGCCTTAATAGTTTTCAAGGACTATTTAATGCTGCCAGCCGAATATTTAAATGAGAGGCTACTGTAGAAAGACAGCTCTGCCTCTTTTCCAGAGGGATCCACCCCTTGCTAAAGCCAAATAGTTTTAAATTCCAGGAATGGAAAGGCTGTGGACACTATCGAAAAAAATGCTCACTTTGAAATAGTTTCCCAATCCTCCCTCAAAGTGAACCAGAAATGAAAATTCAGCACTACACCATTTTTTATCCCTCTACATATTGTTATGTGAATGAAAAATTATTGCAGAGAAAAGCATCTTTACTTTTACTGCTACTGCCATATGCCTTCCGTGAGCAAATATATCTTTCATTACACTACTGTAAATTGGTGTTTTAAGATGTGCTTTTTAAAAAACTGTATTATGCCTTGAAAGTACATAATAACCATGTTAAACAACTTTATTTTTCCAAGAAATGGTGCATTTTGTAAGTGTTATCTACTGTAATCATTTTGTATTTAACATGAATTGAACAGACACTCTCCTTCAGATGAACTTTCTGGTGACAAACTTTGAAATTGACAGATTAAAGCTGATTTGGGGTTGTCAAAATACTGTATAGCTATCTGCAGAAAATATGCATAAAATTTTACAGATGGTGGACTGCTGGTTTACACGGCAGCTATGTTAGTATATCCACTGCCAGTTAAATTGATAGTGTCACAATTTATCTTCCATGGCAGGTGTAAATGACTTTTAGCACATTAATAACTAGTTTACAATGATGTCCCTTCAGTACTTAAGATTTGCCATTGATTTTGTTTGTGTTTTGTACAAAATAGCACACATATAATTCCCATATTTTGTTTTAAGAGGTTTTAAAATAAACCAAACATTTACAGACTTGAGAACAATCTATTAAAAATAACAGAGCTAGTCAATTACCAAATTATCTGCTAATTATTCCACATGATAAAAGGGATTCCAAGTTAATAACTTTTGCCTTACGTGGATTGGCATTGAAAGTGAACTTTCAAGATTTGATATGTAAATGAACCCATGTAAAAAATATTCCTGAAATAGCCGTTATTATAATGTGGACAGTTCAACAATTTGGAAGGTATTCTACGATGAATATTATATTAACTGAAGAACTCCTCATGGCTGAACTAGCCTTTAGCAAAGGCTACTGGTTTCATGATCACCATCAGCGTAGCTATTATTATTCATAATAATACCTTAATTTTCATAGCACTTTACAATCTGAAAAGTATTTCTACATATAAAGTAATCCCTCTCCAATTTTAGTTTCTGTTATGTTAATTTTAAATATATGCAAATTTATTTCTATATATTTTTTGCAACTACTAGAATATCGGTTCCACTCCTATTGAAGATTATTTTGAAAATGGAAACTGGGTGTTGGGAACCTCAAAAGGAAGTTAAAGTGGGTTGTCTAGAAATAGAGATTCTTACAATAGAATCTTTGAAAAGATGAAGAAAGTAAAGGAAAAGAGATTCAAATCAGAAAACCTCTTTCGGATGAGAAAAGGACGGATCGATGGCAAATGTTTTGACAGGAAGTTATTTGGGTGAGATTGCTAAAATATGTAACCCAGGCTACAAGGGTGGCAGTTTGTACAATACCTACCCAGTGATATTGAGGCGGTCATACAAAATGGTAACAAGCCATCTTGTAGCTTAAGCATCCAAGTTACTCTGCGTCTTGTAGTCCACTTTCGGAAGTGGAAGTTGCAATAAACAAACTGAAGGCATAAAACCATGAAAACTTCAAGTATTTGAAGGCACAGATGCAGTAGAGATTAAAAAAAAAAAAAAAGCTACTCAGTGTACTTGTTATTTGAAAAATGAAGAATTAATTTATAAGCATCTTATTTAAACTTCGGAAAAGAAAGAACCTGAAAAGCTTATAGAAAGTATGAGAAGATAAATGAAAATGGTATAGTACCAATTATTACTACTTTAAAATGTGTAAGATGTTATTGATATTTTTAAATTGATATCTTAAATTGATGCGAGATTGCTATGGCAATCTAGCTCACAGAAACTTCAAACTCCTGGGTTCAAGCAATCCTCCTGCCTCAGCCTCCTGAGCAGCTGGGACTACAGGCATGCGACACCATGCCTGGCTAATTTTTTCCAATTTTAGTTGTCCAGCTAATTTTTTTCTATTTTTAGTGGAGATGGGGTCTCACTCTTACTCAAACTAGTCTTGAACTCCTGATCTCAAGCTATCCTCTTGCCTCGGCCTCCCAGAGTGCTAGGATTACAGGCGTGAGCCACCAACTCTGACCTTTAAGTTGATATCTTAATGTCATGTGCTGGCTTTATTTTGGTTTCTGTAAAAATATTGATTAAATCTATAACTCCAAGTCTCAGTCCGCAATCCTATTTCATTTTTCGTTATTTTTTCCTGTTAATTTAAAACTACTGAGATTTTGTGAACTTAAGATTCACAATCATCGTTTCAGTATAAATTTGATTTCTCATGTTTTTCTCTACGATTTTCAAACTGTAAATGGAAAGGCGATATAATAAAAATAAATTAAACTAGGAAGACTACATCCAAATTTGACCCCCAATAGGTAGGAATTCTCATATTCTGAAAAATAGTGCTGTGGTAGACTCTTACATGACTAGTGCCAGATGAATCAGACCTCCAGATATTCACATGCCTGTGTTGTCTCTTCCCACATTGACTGTGGGTTTGGTCTTGTGACTTGCTTTGTCCAATGAGACATTAGTAAGTATGAAGCAAGCAGGAGCTTGTTAGAACATTTGCACATTGGAGGTTTGCTCCTTCGAGCGTCTGTTCTTGGAACCCAGAAACCACCCTGCTTTGAGGTATCCCAAGCTGGACACAGGATTGGCTACAGGGAGGAAAACCTAGAAATGAAGTCGACATTCACAGCCAGTGACCTGCACATACTGCCCCACTGAAGCTCTCCCAGCCATGCCTCAGTCTTTCCTGCAATCCTACTTGCAGATTTTGACATTGTGGAAGACAACTGGAAGCAAATAAAATACTGTTTAAGTCCCCAAGTTTTAGAGTCATTTGTTAAGCAGCTTTTAAGAGATTTTTAACAGTGCTTGGTGAGTTTCAAAATGTAGATGATGATATAACAAAATATTAGTAATTGTAGAAGCTGAACATTGACAAAAATTATAAAATGGTCTTCAGTTACACATCACGCTATGATTTTAATTGCATTTACCAAAGCGTAGTCTTAGTTTAGTTTAAAAACAATAAAAAGTATACTTGGTGAGTTTCAAAATGTAGATGATGATATAACAAAATATGAGTAATTGTAGAAGCTGAACATTGACAAAAATTATAAAATGATCTTCAGTTACACATCACGCTATGATTTTAATTGCATTTACCAAAGCACAGTCTTAGTTTAGTTTAAAAACAATAAAAAGTATACTTTGATTACTTCAATCGGCATAAATGCTATGAATTCTTTGATTTTTTTGATTTATAAGAATAATGTATTTTAATAATTCTAATGCTTGCATGTCCTAATTCTTGTTAAGAACATCCTAAAGGAAAGATAAAAGGTTTAAATTTTAGTGTGAAGAACACTGGAAAAAAATTATATTTCATGGCAATCCCATTAAAGTTTTAGACACAGAACATTTGTTTTCAATTTGTACAACAAACATATTTATTCAACTTTATTCTTAGTTACTAATTAAATTTTTGGTGGCCTATGTTATCGAAGATATACTGGCATCACATATGATTCAAATGCAAATAATCCTGAAAGGTTATCAAATAAAAGAAATTCAGTATATTTGGTCATATTTTTATTATTATATAGTCAAATTAGTGTTAAATTCTTCTACAAGGGAGAAAATTTGATTCTAAATCATTATAATGCAACTAATATAGTTTGACATTGCATATAAAGAAAAAATGCTGGCCGGGAGCTGTGGCTCACACCTGAAATCCTAGCACTCTGGGAGGCTGAGGCAGGAGGATCACGTGAGGTCAGGAGTTCGAGACCAGCCTGAGTAAGAGTGAGACCCCGTCTCTACTAAAAGTAGAAAGAAATTAGCTGGACAACTAAAAATATATAGAAAAAAATAGCTGGGCATGGTGGCACATGCCTGTAGTCCCAGCTACTCGGGAGGCTGAGGCAAGAGAATCACTTGAGCCCAAGAGTTTGAGGCTGTGAGCTAGGCTGACACCTCAGCACTCTAGCCTGGGCAACAGAGGGAGACTCCATCTCAAAAAGACAAAAAAAAAAAGAAAAGAAAAAAAGCCATAAATTACTCCCACTATCTATATTTGCCATACATGTTTTTGTGATGGAGAGAGTAAAAATGGGGTGGAGTTATTGTTTAACATAGGGAAATAACAGTGAAATCCTAAGACTAAAAGAAAATCTATAAGATTTATTGCTGCTTTATAATTTCCTGAACCTATGAAAATGATGTAAAATTTAATTGTGGATATAATAAAGAGTGCGTTTTTCACACATCTCCCCTCCTGCCCCTCAGAAAACTTGGGAATTTGTCATCCTTATTTCCCATTCGTTTACATTTGTTTTGTGTTATTTATAATGCTTTGGGGAAAGCTGTGACTTTTGACAGTTGAAAATGAACCAAGAGAGAGAGAGAAGAGGCTGCTGAATTTAGAAATATGAATTTAATCCAACATAAACAGAAGTAACATTCAAATCCACATAATTTCACAGTAAAATTTTGCACACTGGAGGTGCTACCTATCAATGAACCTCTACATTCATCAGGGCATGTTTTGTCACAGGTAAAAGGAGTCCATCATTAGTAATCTCATCAATTGAAATTAAAACCAATTCATAAGTAATGCATATTATTAAAAAAGAAAAAGCTAAAGAAGATGCTAGCGTACAGTGTAAAAGAGGTCTTGGATGTTACCAACACTTTACAAAAGTTAATTTTGCTAGAATTGAGGCCTCAGTGATACTCGCACAAATCACTGATGGATGCTACATAGGCGTCCCATTGGTATAAGGGTAATACAGTAAGTGACGATGTATCAGTACAATCACTTTTTTTCCTTTCAACGTTAAAACCCACCACCCTGGCAGACTCAATAATGAGTGATCCACAATCATCATTTGAACTGAAGAGCTGAGAAGGTGAACTCAGCCAAACCAATTTATGAGACATGGACGAGCTTCTATATGTTATAGTTAAAAGACTGTTCCCACTTTATCTGGTTTAATTTTTTTATGTGATGATACAGTACATGTAAGTATATATCTATTGGATTAATATTCGCTATATATTAAAGTTCTGAATTATCAAAAGAATATGTTCAACTCAATGTATTTTTTTCTCTTCCTTGTTACTTAACCTTGATATTTTTAAAGAATACTCACAGCACAGTTTTTTAAAAATTAAAAGTAATTTAAAAAGTCTGACATTTTTATCGCTCATCAAATTTTAAAAAAACAAATTAGTGATATATCATATTTTTACATAACAAGCTCCATATCTTTAAGGTTTTATTGTAAATCAGAATATATCCTAACATAAAGGTCATTTTTATTATTGTTTTCTTACACAATCCTGTGCAAAACTGAATTCATCTATAAATATAAATATAAATAGCAACATAAATAAATACAAATATATATAATATACCTATACACAGATCAACTTAGATTTCGGTGTTTTTTGGTTAATGCTTGGGAATACTAGAAATCTCATATTGCTTATGAACTAAAGGCAAGGAAATGGTGCTTAAAAAGAGAGAGAGAGAAAGGGCCAGAAAGAGACAGTTCAGGGTGAAACCAGCAAGGTGTAGCAGCTGTGTTAATTCAAAATTGGGGGAAGGGGTGTCAGCCAGTCAAGACATAGAAATATTGTGAAAGTAGTGAAACATTTGCCTCTAGGGTAAAAGGGGAGAAGAAGTATCCATAAAAATTTAAAGGGCACTAGAAATTTACTCAGATGCCAAAGGGAATCTGTGGAAGAATTTATTGGATTCTCTGCATGGGAAATTTAAAGTTCAAATACAGCATCTCTGTGCTTATTGACTGATGCACTAAATGAATAGGAGATGACTTTTGTGTTTTCTCTACAGACAAGCAAATGTATCATACATTCAAGAACAAACAAAAACCCACATACTCCCACATATAACAGGATTATATATTTACGAGAGATTCAGATATGGAATTCTTTTAATTTGAACTCATTGCATAAAATATAATTTCTTCAGAATTTGCAGGGGATGGCTCAGTTATACTGTTTAAGAAACAAATCATTATTTTATTTAGCAGAATATTACATAGCTTTATGAACATTACCTCAGTTGTAGACTAACCTATGTATGACATAATGCTTACCAAAGCAAAAATCACACCAAACAAGGTTAAACAAAGTAGACTTTATTCAAGACTACTGCAATAGAGGAGAGAGACCAGAACTCAGTCTGCTGAGCTCAACTCCATTGGAACAAAGAGCTGAAGAGTTTTTAAAAGATAGGGCAGGAACTTGGTGGGGAGAGCAGGGGTGGATCATAGGCCACCTCTGTGTGCTAATTGGTCTTATCCAAAGAAAAAGTAAACTTTCTCATATCTTTATGACAGGAGACAGTCTTATAATTTAGAGCAAAATGCCCACTGAAATTAGGCTCCTACCCTCACACAGACAATGGAGAGAGGGGACTCTATTCTCCCTGATGAATACATTTCAAAGCAATGGCTCCCAGGTCATTGAGGAAGACATTCTTGGGCTATAAAATTGGCAAGAAGCTTTTAGAAAGATTTACATCTTAAAAGGACAGAGAAAGAATTTACAATTACGAGTTTTCTTAAGTTAATGCTCTAAGAAAAAGAGGTCATGGGCCTAGAGTCAAGAAGAAGACGGTCTAAAATTTATTTAAGCTGAGGAGAATGTTAAGGCCATTTTGGTCATGCTATAAAAAGCATTTTATTCATTTTTAAATGATGGTTTGGTATGCATCTCTCTTACCTTCTACTTTTCATTCCATATTGATTCACACATTAATTATTAATATTTGAATGTATAATTTTTAAAATTATAAATGAAAACACAATCTCATTTCAGAGTACAGGTCTATAATTTCTGAGTTTATTTATATCTTCTGTGAATCCACTATCCTGAGAGGATTTTAACAGTATAATCATTTCCTACTCAAATTTTGCTAAGGAAAACAAACAATAAAAGCAAACCAACACATTCTGGTTCCTAAGCACTTAGAAGACATTGCTTTATGAGTTGTGATATCTGCTTCTCAAAGGCCCCCTAATTATTTGAAGAAATAATTTAATTTTTTGAGTATATTATTATAAGATAAGCTGACAGTAAAGCCTCTTTTAAAAAATGTAATATAAAAAAGCAGAAAAAACAGATTATATCTTTTCTTTCTATTTTAAAGTTTCTATCTAGGCATAATATAATTTTATATTATGAGGAAAGGTATCTGACAAAAATTTTTTAAACTAAAAGTTACATTAAAAAGAAGTTGAAACCTTGTGATTATCAAAATTATTGTCAATTATAAAATGTGCTATACCATATGTTAGTTGCATTCGGGTTGGCTATTGCTATCTAAGAAGGTGGAGTAGAGGGTCAAGAATCCCTGAGATATCAGGGTGGAGCATAGGACTAGGGTCTGGAGCTTCTCAGTCTACATGGGGTTCCCTGCAACCAGCCATTCCCTTTGCTAGAACATTCCTCTCTTGGGTTCCTTTGAAAATCATTACATATAATGAGAGGTGTTATTAAGGTTGTATTATGCATATATTTTTTTCAGAGACATGACAGGGAGTGGAGATTGAGAAACAGTATTCTAAAACAGTACTTGTCACAGAGTAGGCCTTCAATAATCACTTGTTGAGTGGATAAATAGCCTCACTTGGCAAATTTTGAAGAAAACTAATATAAGTGAAAATTGTCAATCTGATTTCTATTCAATTTAATAAATATTTTTCAATACCTGATAAGTTTCTGCCATTCTTATATATGATACAAAATTCCTCAAATGAGCAGAGAAAAGTTAATTTGAGGAAACTAAGGCAGTCTTCAGTCTATTAATTAAGAAAGCTAGAGTGTCCCCTTCCTACCATGTACAATGGAATGAATTGAAAGTCATCCTTTTTTTTTTTTTTTTTTTGTGAGAGATAAAATGAGTCAGATTCTATTGGTAACTGTTGACACCACCTATCCTGAATGACACAAAGTTTTTCTCAGCCTATATGGCAGGCTATTTGTATAAGCTGGCTTATAAATTGGTAAAATACATGCTCCATAGTGAAATAATGCTCAGGTTTTCTTTTTAAGGAATAGGGTCAAAATCACATTAATGAAAAGTACGTGCCTTCTTTCTGAGACTAGACTATCTTAACTCCTATGGTAAGTGTTTTTGATTGCAAGTAATTCCTGTAGAAATTTACCAGGGATGCTCTAAACTGCTCACTCTTACTCTTGACAGAATCTGAGATCATAAAAAAAGGTTGGGGAAAGGCCTACAACTGAAGCTTAGGAGAGTGGAGAACACAAGAAATACACAAATATGCTGGATGCAAGAAGGTACTGGCAAATCAAATATTAGAGGTTAAAGAGGGTCTTAGAGGAGAACGATCTCTGTGTGTGTGTGTGTGCACACGTGCTAAGGCATGTGCACGTGTGTGGCATATGAAGAGGCAGTACAGGGAGATTTTAGAAGCACTGATGAAGATTTGGAAGGGAGACGTTACATGCGGAAGGCCTAATGCTTATGAGTCTTACTCCTTTTGTGGTACAAGAGAATGAATTAAGTAATGAGACAAATCTTGGCCTCCCTGTCTCTTATCACTCTGCCATGTATGCCTATCTGGGTTGAATCGGAGTTCAGCAGAAGAAAAAGATAGCTGGGAAACAGACGGTCCTCACTTCCTGAACACTTTCAGTAGCACCCTTCCCCAACATACATCCCTAGTGGAAGATTGATATTTAACAAATAAAAGAGAATCATCACATCTATCAGAGGTATCTTCTAGAAAGCCCAAGAATAAAGAAAATCCTGTGCTAAAAATAGTGAAAGAGAGGTGAGGGTGGAGTCAGCAAGAAGACTATAAACAAACATTACTCCTAGCAACAGCTGCCTTACCAGCTCTGGCAACATTTTTACACTTTTCTTTTTCTTTTTCTTTTTCTTTCCCTATTGTTCCTACATACCAGTTTTCCCCCATCCTCTCATGCAGTAATCCCTAGTCTCTGCTAGCTGTTGATATGATTTAGACAAAAGATAAAAAATGAATGATCCATGGTTCTGTCCTTCCCGGTGGTTACTTATATTCCCAAAAGAGCTTGTTAACACAAAAGAATTGAGTTGCCAGTTAGAGGAAAGTGTGAGCGAGAAATATATGCTCTTTCTCTCCCCTATTTCTTTTTTCTATCCCTACCACCCATCTCATATAACCAAATTAAGCACAGCAGGGATTTAACATGCTTCTCAACAGCTCCTGGCTATAGCAACCTTTCTTTCTATACCCAATGTCTCACCTCAAGGAGTATGAAATTTTTGTATGGAAATTACGTAGATTAAGAAAAATTTTTTGCAGTTATTCAGAATTATGTAATATAAAAAATAACAAAAATTATTTTTGGAAGCATGTGTAAGTGTATGTTTAAAGTAAAGAGAAGTAAAAATAGTTCAATAGTTCAAAAGGGTAAGGGTCGAGAAATTATGAAATTCTTCCCTGTAATATGTTAACAATAGCAGTGTTTGTGAAAGCACTTTGGAAACCCTAAAACATTATTACTGACTTTACTATTATCTCTTTGATATCACCAAAACTATAACTTTATTCTTTATTTTCACGTTGTTTCCATCAACGGTTCTTCTTTGCTCAACTATCTATTCCATATTAAGTCCTCTTAATTATCTATCCCTAGTCTGGGGAGATACCCAATGTATCAAGAAGCAGCTAGCTCGAACCAGTTGAGAAATTGAACATTATATTAAGAAAATCAGCAAAAAATAGATTTATTTCAGTATTCTATCCATCATTTATATATTGTCTATATTTTTTCTAGAACTCTGTATAGTACTTTATCATGAGGTCACTAAACAGTTTTAAATTAAAGTCATAACTCATTTTATTGCTCTTTGTTTTATTATGTTTCACAGGTTTTTCATTTTTATTACAAGCTGAAGGTTTGTGGAAACCCTGCATTGAACCCCACCATTTTTTCTAACAGCATGTGCTCACTTTGTATCTCTGTGTCACATTTTGATAATTCTCACAATATTTCAAACTTTTTCATTATTATTATATTTGTTATGGTAATCTATGATCCATGATCTTTGATGTTCCTATTGTAATTGTTTTGGGGAGCTACAAACCATGCCAATATAAGACAGTGAGTGAACTTAAATGTTATGTGTGTTCTGACTGCTCTACCAACCAGCTATTCCCGTCTCTCTCCTTCTTCTTGGGTCTTTCTATTCTCTGATACACAACGATATTGAAATTAGGGCACGTAATAACCCTACAGCGGCTTCAAGTGTTCAACTGAAAGAAAGAGTCACATGTCTCATTTGAAATCAAAAGCTACAAATAATTAAGCTTTGTGAGGAAGGCATGATGAAAGCCAGGATAGGCTGAAAGTTAGGCCTCTTACACCAAACAGTAAGACACATTGTGAATGCAAAGAAAAATTTCTTAAAGGATATTAAATGTGCCACTCCAGTGAACACACAAATGATAAGAAAATGAAATAGCCTTATTGCTGATATGGAGAAAGTTTTAGTGGTCTGGATAGAAGATCAAACCTCCCCATAATATTCCATTAAGCCAAAGCATAATCCGGAACAAAGACAAAAGTCCCTTCAATTCTAAGAAAGTGAAGAGAGGTGAAGAAGCTGTAGATGAAAAGTCAGAAGCTAGCAGAGGGTTGGTTCATGAGGTTTAAGGAAAGAAGCCATCTCCAGAACATAAGCATATAAGATGAAACAGCATGTGCTAATACAGAAGCTGCAGCAAATTGTCCCGAAGATCTATCCAGCCAAAATTACTGATGAAGATGACTACACTAAACAACAAATTTTCAGTGCATATGACACGGCCTTGTATTAGAAGAGGATGCCATCTAGGACTTTCATAGCTAGAGAGGAGAAGTCTATGCCTGGCTTCAAAGCTTCAAAGGATAGGCTGACTTTCTTGTTAGGGGCTACTGCAGCTGGTGATTTTAAGTTGAAGCCAATGCTCTCTATCATTCTGAAAATCCTGGGACCCTTAAGAATTATGCTAAATCTATTCTACCTGTGCTCTATAAATGGAACAACAGAGCCTGAATGACAGCACATCTGTTTATAACAGGGTTTACTGAATATTTTAAGCCCACTATTGAGACCTACTGCTCATTAACAAAAGATTCCTTTCAAAATATTACTGCTAATTGATAATGTACCTGTTCATCCAAGAGCTCTGATGGAGATGTACAAGATTAATGTTGTTTTCATGCCCAACAACACAACATCCATTCTGCAGCCCATAAATCAAGGAGAAATTCTGACTTTCAAGTCTTATTATTTTGTAAGACTATAGCTATCGGAAATAGTGATTCCTCTGATGGATCTGGGAAAAGTAAATTGAAAATCTTCTGGAAAGGTTTCATCATTCTAGTTGCCATTAAGAACATTTTTGATTCATAGGAGGAACTCAAAATACCAACAATAACAGGCATTTGGAAGAAGTTGATTCCAATCCTTGTTGATAACTTTGAGTGGTTCAAGACTTCAGAGAAGAAAGTAATTACAGATGTGTGAGAAATAGCATGAGAACTAGAACTAGACATGGATCCTGAAAATATGACTGAATTGCTGCAATCTCATGATAAAACTTGAACAGATGAGGAGCTGCTTCTTATGGATGAGCAAAGAAAATGCTTTCTTGAGATAGAATCTACTCTTAGTGAAGATGCTGTGACAGCTGTTGAGATGACAATAAAGGATTTGGAATATTGTGTAAACTTAATTGATAAAGCAGTGGCAGGGTTTGACAGGGCTGACTCTAGTTTCAAAAGAACGTCTACTGTGGGTAAAATGTTATCAACTGACATCACATGCTACAAAGAAACCATTTGTGAAAGGAAAAGTCAATCAATGCAGCAAACTTCATTATTATTTGATTTTCAGAAATTGCCACAGTCACCACCCTGCTCAGTTGGCAGCCACAAACATGGAGACAAGACCCTCCATCAGCAAAAAGATTATGACTCGCTGAAAGCTCAGAGGATTGTCAGCATAAAAAAATTTTTAAATTACTTATGTACCAGTTATCATAATATAATAAATAAATTTATTGAGTGCTCATGATCTTCCCTGAACTTTACATCTATTAAATAGTTACCCTTACAACCATCCTGGAAGACCAGTAATACTGTTCTTCTGGTTTTATATATGTGGAAACAAGGTCCCTGAGAGATGAATTTAAATTTTTCAAGTTCCCACAAGAAGTAAGTGGAAAAGCGGATTTTCTAATTCAGGTTGTGTGACTGTAGAGTCCATACTCTTAAGAATTATAGTATTTATTCCTCATATTTCATAGATAATAGACTGTAGGATGGGAGAAAGATGACTACAAAGGTAAAAGAAAAAAGATTTTTCTAGATAATGCATTAAAACAGGTTATTGTAGTATAGTAATGAAAGCAAAGAATGTTAAAGAAAGTTGAGTCAAAATGGTAAACAGATGAAGATATTTCTCAGATAATCTTTTGTACTTGATCCAAAGAATAATTTAAAAGAGTATGGTGTAGTCCTGCCCATATGTTTTGCAAATAGTTCTGACTACTGTATACAGGACTGTTTTTAAAGGCAAATTATATATTGGTGAAAATTTACTAGAACTGTAATTCGTTCCTGGGCCATGAAATCTAATTCTATAAAAGGGAGTAGGGCTAGATCACCTATAAGATCCTTTTTAAATCTGACGTTTTATATTCTTGTAGTAAAAGAAAAGAAACTTGCGACAAAGCCATTTAACAAATTTATTTCTGCCCTTAAAATTGTATGCTCTGCTAGTTTTATTTCTAAGCGAATCTTTCATGGACATGGAAGTATATAATGTATTTTTATTTCAAATTTATGGGAAAATGAATAATTTTAATAAAGTTTTAAGAGAATATAATTAATCAATAGATATTTATTCGATATTTATTGTGCCTCAAATACTGTACCTGATGCTGGGAAATACACAAAATGATTTTGAATTATGGTCCATATGCTTTTAAATTTTAAATAGAGATATAAAACCAACATGCATGAAACAGCAAACAACTCTTTGAATATCATTTAACAATTTACTGCCTTTATTTGCAAGTTTCAAAAAAAGCCAATTCAAAGTGGCTCAAAAAATGTACAAATGTATTATGCATGTTAGAAAAAGTCATGCGTTAAGGCAACTCCGGGGTTGGTTAATTCAACTGTTTAATGATGTTAATAGAAACTTGGTTCCTTCCATCCATCAGATCTACCATGTCTATGTATCAGTCAGGAGCTGTTGGTTCATTTGACAAAAATTGAAAGAAGCCTGAAAGTCAGTGGTAATGTATTGATGTCTATTTTCTGATTTTGATGGTTCCATTGTGGCTATGTAGGAGAATGTTCATGTTTTTCAGAATATGCATTTTAAAGTATGCAGAATATAGTCTGAATGTTTGTGGCCCCCCTCTAAATTCATAAGTTGATACCTAACCCCCATGGCGATGGTATTAAGAAGTGACACCTTTAAAAGATGATTAGGTCATGAGCAAAAAGGCCTTCATCAATGGGATTAGTGCCCTCATAAAAGAGGCTTGAAGGAGTCTCCTTTCCCTTCCGCCATGTAAGGACACATAGAAGGCACCATCTATGAGAAATGGGCCCAGTTCACCAGACGCTGAAACTGCTGGCACCTAATCCTGGACTTTCCAGCCTCCAGAATGTTCAGCAATACATTTCTGTGGTTGATAAATTATACAATCTAAGTTATTTTTTTACAACAACCCAAACAAAATAAAACGGGGGTTATGAGGCGTCCATCTGGCAAATTAGCCTAAATAGTTCAGGAAAAAAAATATTCTTTATACTATTCTTGCAATTTGTCTATACATTTGAGATTATTTCTAAATAAATAATATTTAATACAAAAATATGAACAGAAGTATGGGCTTTACCAATAAAAAAAATATGATGTAAAACTTAGAACCGTAAGATATATTTGTCACATTCATTCACTTAACTAATGTTAACTGAGCACCCGATGGTTCCAAGCACACTGCCCAGAACTGGAGACACAAGTGTGAACAGGAGAGACAGAGCTCCTGCCCTCATAGAGCTTAAAGTCAAGTAGACAATACAATTATGTAAACAGAAAATCAAGATATAATAATTATGAATGTCCCTTGTTTGAACCAGTCTGTATCATGTTATCCTCTATGCCATGAAAGCTGGTAAAAGATTTTAATCACATGTTCCAAAGCAAGGACTTTGCTTAAATGCTCAGGTCAATCACATCCAAGTGTATTAAAAATATCAGAAGAGCCAAAAGTTTATTGATCAACTATTTTCGTAAGTCTAAAGTGGCTGCATAGACTATTCTGAGGCAAAAATATCAGTTCATTAAGAGAAGGAGGAACTTCTGAGATTTTCTGTACTCTACACACTGGCCAGCAAGAATGGCAGAGGAGTACGTAGTTCTCCAGAGGAAACTAGAGCTATGTCTTCTGAGGAGAGGCCTGGTGTTACAAGAAAGTTGGAAGCGAATAGCCTTCATTTTCTCTTTTCTTTTAGAGGATGTCTGACATAGAAAGGATTTCTTTGTAATAAGTAATTTTAAATTTTAAAGAGGAATCAGAAAACTTTTTTTCTTACTATGCCCATGTTGATCTATCTGTAACTTTACAGAAGTCACTTTGGCTCTAAAATTCATTGTTTTCAATTTTATGGTAGGGATGACACTGTATCTCCAACACAGATGCTGTAAGGTTTCATAAAATATTCACAATACTGTATAAATACAGATTACTAAGAAATATAAGGTATACAAACTACTTTGACAAATAAATTTTTTTTTTTACCATAATCAACATTTCCTTATGTACTTAATTTTAAATTAAGCGTGACTGCTACAAATTTAAAGGGCATGTTTAATATTTCCTTCACAAAAAATATTGGAAGAAGCACAAAACCATCCTTCAAATTCTGTATTCAGTTTGGAAGCATATTCTATAAAAGAAAATATATTCTACACTCCCAAAGAGAATGCCAGAAGAATGAGTAAAGCAGTCATGCTGATCCCACCTTTTATATCAACAACAAGAGGAATAAACCTTCACGCTTTCAACCAGTTTTAAATACAGGAAAGCAGCTGAGGCCTCGAATCTTTTTTCATCAAGTCAGAGTGTGACATGATTATTCAGGAAAAATCAAATTGACTTTATAACTTTGGAAAGATACATCTACAAAGAACTGAACTGAAAAACTGTAAATTATAGTTCTCTATTTGGGCAGGTGAAATAATTAGCCCTGGTCTCAGGAATTTCTCCTGTGCTTCAAGGATGAAGCATAGTTTCTGTGAGAAAAAGGCTAAAGTTAAGTGACACCAGTTAGAAATAGTTTCATTATCCCTTATATTTACTTGGTTTTTTTTTTCCCCTTTCATCAGAGAGATAAGAAACTACTTAAAAAATTGTGTGTGTATATATTTGTATACATATATTTAACAAACAGAGTCCTCATAGGATAAAAATTATATAATTTTGAAAGATTATTAAAACAATTATTAATTTATTTAAACATTTTTAAATTGGTAATTCAAATCACAAATGTGAAAATAATGTGATCAGACCAAAACTGTGGTTCTTACAGTGGCCTGCGTGGAAGGAATGCTTCTTGGAAAACAATTGCCCTTATTTTCACTCTGTAGTGTCATATGTTTTGAGTGTGCCAATAATCATAGCCCATAGACCTTGATGGGAGAAAGTAAGCTCTTTCTCTAGAGAGCAGATAAACAGCCTAGTTTAAAGATCCCTTCCCCACAACACTTGTTGATTCAAGTGTGAGGACTTGGATTTTACAGCCATTTGCATCCATGAATAAAATTACAGAAAGAACACTACCTTCTTCTATTTTCACTGACATGTCTTCAAACATTGAGTTGAGTGACTTGCTTGAGGAAATTCAAAGTTATAGCCTCAAATAATTTAATACTGCCCTCTAGAGGCATTATAATAGCATTAGATTTGCTCCTTCTGGTGAAGTTTTATTAAATTTTATTTCCTTGACTTTAAAAGCACAACTTTTTGAAAACCCACAAGAGTAACATATTTTTTTAAAGTTGTATCAGTTTCAAGTTTTATTTGGAAGTATCACATGGTATTTAAAAATTTAATAAAGCTCAATAGATTAATATTTCCTCTAAAATTAATCTTGTAAAAAATTCTAAATCATCAGCTAAGTGGCAATATGTACACGGCAACATTCCTAGTTGCTATGGCTTTTCTGTGAAGCCCTGAAGCACATGGAGGGAAGTGGTCAGTATAAACAGCTCCCCCACCCAACTCCCCCGAAAATCTTAATTTAAATCAAGAATTTTGAAAATGAGAAATATTTCTTTCCCTCTAAGGAAAAAGTAAAGTAGCAAACTAAAAGCATTCTCTTCAAGGCATGAGTAATAGGCAATTTGCTTAAAGTATGAGTCAGTGAAGAAGAAAAATAAAATACTGTTTTTAGAACTGAATACTGGGAAGACTTTTATGGACAGATAACTAGATTGAGCAAAGTAAATTTGGATTTACCATAACAACAGTTATGAAATATATTCAAAGAAAAGAGGATAGCTAATTATTTGGAATTTCTGTGAGAAAAAATTCAGGTAGCATGAACTTGATACTGAGAGAAAATTGATAGACATCTGAGAATCTTCAGAAAGAATTTTTAGAAAGCTTTGTCACAAAACATTTGGTCATTTGAAGACTAAAAGACAGGTCATAGGATTCTTATTTTAAAAGAAAAGTTTTCTAAGTAGGCCTAAAACAAAAATTTTACTTTGTTATTTTTAGTGTTAAGAAATGGCGTGTAATGACTATCTTTCCTATTGCCACTTAGAAAGCCATTTAAAGATAAAATGCAGTGTCTGTTTTCTCCAACTAGGATGATTTTCTGAAATATTTATATTGAAAATGTTGGTTGTTATCAATACAAACTAATAAATTGCTACACCTGTTGCATTATATAGCAATCTTAAGAAAAAGAAAGTGCTTGCTGAACAAATTACTTCACAATTATCTATAAAATAGATTACTTCAAATCAGTTTTCCATCTTGTTTGTAATCAACGATCCACTTCCATAACCCAGAAGCCTATAATTTTTGTATATCAGTAAATCTTGTGCACAGATTGAAATGCAATTACAAAAACAAGTATTCAGAGTTAAATTTTGTCAAATTTAAACAATTTGTGCTAAATACTAGGATGTGTTGAGAAAAGTTTATCTGCATTTACAAATAGGTGCTTATATAGAGGTCATATAACCTATATAATTTATAATTTAAATTACACACACTTAATTTAAATGACTTTTCAAAAAGGAAATAAATAACTTCTTCCCTCAAAATGACTAAATTATTGGAATAATTTTATGAGAATTTGAAAAAAACAAATTTGCATGAAGAATGATTTGGGTTTTGACTTACATATTTAATTTTATTATACAACATCCAATTCCTACGAAATATTCATTTTAAAAATTGAATTAAAGTTCATGCATTCATGTTTTCTCTCTCTCCATTCTGGATTGCCTTAGCTAAGCATTCAACTAGTATGGAAAGGTCTAATAATGTAAGAATAGATTTAAAAATAAAATTATTAATGAAAATTGGGATTAAGCACAGCTATAATATATCATTTACTCTATTTATCAATTTATTTATTTAGTGACATGAAATAATGTAAGTTACAAATAATTTAAAACAACCTGAGTAGCAAGAGAGGGTTTGCAAATTCATTCAATTTTATTTACATATAAGAAGGTTAATACTAAAGAGAGAGGTTAATCAAATTTTTTAAAACTGGAGAATTTATGCTAATTCTCTAAAAGTATGGATGAACTAATGCATACTACTGGATGACTTTGATGAAAAAGTGAACTGGGATGTAGAGAATGGGCATTTATATGTTGTTACATACAAACACATTTTTTTATTAAGAAAATAGAAGCACTAGAAGTCTGTTTATTAGGCACCCTTTATTTTGTCTCATACATCGTTTTCGAAATCCGTGCATACTTAATATCTTCCTTTTGCTTTCTCACTCTGTGGATTATTAATAAGCACAAGAGCATTCATTCAATTAAATACATAAATTATATAAAACTTCACAATGACACTTGATTGGTATGATTTCTGTGTTGTTACATTTTGAAAAATATTATTTTGTATCTTTGCTAATGAATAGAAATTTGCTAAATTTTGCAGGCTACACATTATTGTAGTCGACTACTGAACTTTTTGGAATACACATACAATAGAAGTTTACAGCTCATTTAAAAGAAATCAGAAAATTCTATGACTCTTTCAGATTTAGATAATTTGTTATAAAAGCAATTGGTGCGTCATCGAATTGAAAGAATTTACAATTATATATACATATAATTTGATAATTTTATTCATTAGAGAAATGTTGACTTGCATGTATAATGTATCTAATTCTTAGAACATGTAGAATGTATTCGTACTCATTCATCTTCCCTTGAAATCACATATGTAATACATAATATAGATAACTCCTATATATGAATTGGTTTTAAAGCAGATCTTCATCTCCATATATTTAAAGTCAAAAGGTCTGAGTTTTGACTTATAATTTAGAATTTTAAAAAGAACTCAAGGGAATACTGATACAGAATTCTAAGCCCCATTTGAGAAATATTGCGTTTCCTTTCTGGGTTACCTGAAGGCACAGATTCTTTATAAACCAATATTTGCCAACTTAACATTCATCTTATATTTGGACACTGTCTCTAATGCTAACCACTATGGAGCCTTTCTGTCCTCTTCTTCAGATGTTGCTAACTATAAACTTCTTTCTCTTCCAGTCTAAGATACTCCACATTTTTTTTTCTTATAAATAAGTGCAAGTTTTTATGCAAGATTTTTTTTCATGTTTGTTTCCATCTCTTTCTCTTCCCTTTTCAGTTATTGCTATATATGGCTACTTGTCTTGCTTTTACAGCAAATCAATGCATTATTATGACTCTCTTACAGAGCACTGAACACAACCTCAAATTCTGGATCTTCCACTTCTCACTAAAAATGATGGCGAGTTTCCTGAACTCTCTCGGCCTCTGCACATCAATATGTGTATGCCAAATAAAAATTTCCCTCCTAATTTCATAACATATATGATTGTGTGATGGATAAAAATATGATTTGCCTTTCTGAAAACTATTATAATAAGAACTATTTGGCTTTTTTAAAATCTTAAGTTTATAGGTCTAGGAAATGCATCCTCCTAAGGTCACTGATTTCCTCTCAGTTTCAAAATTGTATAGTCCAATAGCATTTGACTCATCCTTTCTTAAAACTCTTTCGCTTGACTTCTGTGATTTCAGTGTCCTAGTTTTTCATTTTCAACACTAAAACGTTTTTGCTAGTCTCCTTGTCCTCTTAATTTATCCCAGGCTTCTATTCTTGCTTTGTCTCTTTGTTGTTTTTCCAGAATATGTTTTTTTTCAAATACAGAAGTCCCCTCTCCCAGAGTGAAATATATACCCCAGATATCTTGTTTGACTTTCAGCCTTATAAAATATCTACTGATACTCTCCATTTTCATGTGCCCCCAGACACTTTATACATTAAATACTAAGTAAATTTTTTATATCCTCCTAAGTCATCTTTCCTTCTGCGTTTCCAATGTTTGTAAATGGCCCTGCCAACTATCCATTGCAGGAACAACACTGAACTCTTCCTTTTCACTTACCCCCTATATTAGTCCGTGTTCTCTAAAGAAGCAGGACAAACAGGATGCATATAAAAAGAGAAAGATTTATTTTAAGGAATTGGCTCACATGATTGGGGAATCTTGGCAAGTCCAAGATCTTCAGTGTAGGCCAGCAGGCTGGAGACAAGAAATAGATGCAGTTTGAGTGCAAAGGTGGTTTGCTGGCAGTATTCCCTCTTCTTCCTGGGAATTCAATCATTTTCTATTAAGCCCTTCAATTTATTGAATGAGGCCCACCCACATTATGCAATGTATGTAATCTCATTATGTAAGCAGAGTTGTCTGCTTTACTCAAAGTCCATGTATTTAAATGTTAATCTCATCTAAAAATGACCTTCACAGAAACATCTAGCACAATGTTTAACTAAATATCTGGGTACCTTAACCTAGCCAAGTTGACACATAAAATCAGCCATCATAGTCCCTCAGCACAAAGTCGATTACAGTTCCTTTTCTATTTTACCTCTTAGTATCTCTCAACTTTATTGACTGTCTCCATCCCCTCTCTACTTGCTTTAAGTCTAGACTACCATCTCCCACCTTGACTATTGCAATAGTTGTTTAAACTCCGACTCCAACATTTTCCCTCTTAATCCATTCCCCACACTAACTGGAATGACCACCAGAGTAGCCATTCTAAAATACTATGTTATAATTATGTTAATACCATGCTTTATATAGTCAAATAGTGTCCTTCACTTTCTGATAGTCCAACCTGATCAGCATGACATATGAGTTTCTCATGATATGATTCCTGAATATTTTCATCCTTTTCTTCCACCATTCTTCCATATACCCAATGCTCCAAAGATACTAAATTATTCATAGTTCAAGGGGCTGGCCATGTACCCATACATTTATTTGCAAATGCTATACCCTCTATTTAGACTACTTCCCTAAACTTCTTTGCTTGGTAAAGAGTTATTTATATTTAAGACTAAGATCAATCAGCACTTTCTTTAGGAAGCCTTCTCTGATGTCACAGGGATTAGATAGCTATTCACTCATAACATTATGGAAGCAGCCAGTATTCTATTATTAGCTCAGTTAATACACGAAAAATGCTTAGAACAGGGACAGTCATATAGCAAGTGCTCTATTACAATTAGCTGGCATCATTATTTTTAATTGACAAATGAAATTATGTATATCTATGGTATACAACATTATATTTGGATATATGTATACATTGTGGAATGACTAAATCAAGCTAAATAAAATAT
>RJWJ010006493.1:8947-62347 GCA_004363605.1 Indri indri | reverse complement strand
TTTTTTTTTTTTTGAGACAGAGTCTCACTGTGTTGCCCGGGCTAGAGTGCCGTGGCGTCAGCCTAGCTCACAGCAACCTCAAATTCCTGAGCTCAAGCGATCCTACTGCCTCAGCCTCCCGAGTAGCTGGGACTACAGGCATGAGCCACCATGCCCGGCTAATTTTTTCTATATATTTTTAGTTGTCCGATTAATTTCTTTCTATTTTTTAGTAGAGACGGGGGTCTCGCTCTTGTTCAGGCTGGTCTCGAACTCCTGACCTTGAGCGATCCATCCACCTCGGCCTCCCAGAGTGCTAGGATTACAGGTGTGAGCCACCGCGCCTGGCCGGGAGGATTCTTGAGCCCAGGAGTTCTTTTCTTTCAATAGATAGTACATCAATGTTTGTTCATTCTTTTGATCTGTATTTAGTTGAGCTCCCAATATTTGCCAGCTACACTGCTTTGGGAAACCATAGGCATGGGGAATAAAACCCTTCCTATCTAGCAGAACAGACAGGTAATAATTAAAGAATCACACAAACAGATGTAAAATCATAACCAAAGTAAGTGCCATTAAAAAAATACGTGAGGACTGACATCATGTGGCTATGTGATAGGAATGACCTAGAAATGTACAGAAGAAAGCAGAGCAATGACATGGCTGGAGGGAGTGCTTGTTCAAGAAACCCGTTCAATATCCTGAACACGTAGGCTTGGCTTTAGGAACTGGGGGAGAGAAAGATGACTATGATACCGTTCATGAAGAGACAGATGCTTTTAAAAGTATCATAGTATATGAGAAATGCTCTACTATGGATATGACTAAAGCATTAGAGAAGCACAAATGAGGAAGTGATTAATTCTGCCAAGGTGGCTGGAGGTGATAGTTAAGGAAGACTTCCCCGTGGAAGTGACATTTAAGCTGGATTTCGAAGGGCAAGGAAGAGTTCCACTGATAGGAAGAAGTATGGCACTGTTGCTGGTAGAGGAAACAGCAGAGCAAAGACGTGTTCAGAGAAAGCTTAAGAAAGGAAGTGAGTCCCGGGACATGTCTTAAAGTAGTGGTGAGTGTTGTTTGCAAGGAGTTCAGGGGAGACCCTGGCAGGGTTTCTCAATATTCCCAAGGCTTCTGCTATTTCCCATGTAGGCCCCTTGATTTGCAAAGGCCAAGGCAAGAGGAGGCTTTGAGGTAAGGCACTCTCTGCTTTGTGCATAGGGAGAAGGAAGGTGCACTATTTGTTTCCAGACGGGAAGGAAATGGCAGAAGAATATGACGAGAAGACAAGTGAACTACTTGGTAAGTGACAGAGGCTCCCAGTGGGTCCTCAGAAACACTTGGGGCTGACCTAAGCACAGGTGAACACTCCTAGCTTAGGCTTGAGGGAGGAGCCCAGACCAATGTAGAAGCTAGAGGAGACCAAAGCCCTTGAGGCAAGAATATTCTTGAGAATAATCTGGACACCAAAAGTTGAGCAGGAGTCCTTTTGACCAGTAAAACTCATCCCCACCCCTACCCTCAAACAAATGGGAGAGTTGGTAATTCTTAAAATGGGAATGAGGATATAGAGAAACAGTTGAGAAAAAGCTCTGCAGAGGACGTGGTATTGGAAATGAGCCTCACAGGCTGAGTAGAGGTAAGGACACGCTTTCACTGCAATTTTTTTTGCTTTGTTTTCTGAAGCCACATCAGGAATAAGCGAGTCTCAGAGGCACAGCTTCTGACCTTGCCTCTAACTCAACACTATAAAATATAACCCTCATCTTCAAAAATGTCTGAATCAAAGGGGGGTAGAAATGGTGATTTTGCAGCATTGCCATTTTCATTCCTGCAGCTCCTTTCCTCTAAGAATAGGCTCATGGATAGGGGTTCCAGCTTGCATTTCTGAGAATTGTTTGATTTGCCCTCTCTCTGTTCCCAGCTATGCACACCAGCATTAACCAGCTTTCTAGAGCTAGGTGGCTGGCTCTTTGACCCAGGGCCCAAGGCTGTCAGCGGTGGGAGTTGGTCTCTTTATTAAGTTCCATCTGAAATGCTAAGACCAATGATGGAATCATGGGCCGGGTTATTTTCTTGTCATTATTCTTGACTTTAATTTCTTCCTGGGCCTGATCGACAGGTAGTATTGGCGAGGGAATTTCTTTTTCCCTTTTTCTGACAGCTCATAAATGTCTAGAACCGACAACATGGATTACACTGGCTTGCATTCTTTAGTCTCCAGTCTTAAAATGTGTGTCCTGCGCATGTTCAGTCGCAGAGTGAAGTGTTGATCCCTCCTTATTATGAGCTGCTTGGGCTCCAATCCCAATTGGTTTAGTCTGGTGCTATTAAAAATCTTGATGTGTTTAGCATATGACACTGATTCGGTGGAAACCAATACAGTAGTAATATCCTTACAATGCATTGTAATTTATAGTGCTCCCAGGGGATGACAGCCTTGGAATGCCTAACAGGGGAGAACTTATGAAAGCAGAGGTCACGTGTGCTCACCACCACCATAACCAGGCCAGAGACTAGCTGCAGCTCCACACCCCCCAGCCCCCAGCGCCACCCCTCTTCCCCTCCACACAGAGCAAATAAACCAACTATAGCTGCTGTAGCTGTAAAAACAAACAAACAAATAAAACCCAGGCTTCTTTGTTGTGCTTGGACATGAAATTAAAATTAAAAACAAGTCCAGGTTTCTTCGGTTTTAGCACCTCATGCCCCAATGTCTCACATTAACCTGTCACTTCTCCTGGTGGCAGGTGGGGAACAGACCATGGCCTCCAAACTCCTTTTTTTTTAAAGCAGAAATGGAGAACACTTCATAGGAAAACTGTTTGGCTAAAATTTGCTTAATAATGATATTAATACCGTAACTCTTATTGAGTACCATGCTAAGTGTATCATGTGAATTATCTCATTTATTCATCCCCATTAAAGCCCTGTGAGGTAGGTACTGTTGTCCCCATTTTACAGTTGGAAAAAAAAAACACAGAAGCTCAAAGAGGTTAAGCACCTTGTTCAGAATCACAGAGCTAGTTAGTTTCTGGGCCAGGTTTTAAGCCTAGTTCTGTTCGATTAAGAGCCCATGCTTTAATCCACAACAACGTAGTATTAGGAGTTGAGAATATTTAAGTCCAACCTTCTTTTCTTACTAAATTTTTCTTTGCCCAGAATGGCCTGAATGGGGACTGATGGGAGAGAGGGGACCACCCCACTTGAACCACTGGGCCCCAGCCATAGAACAGATCTTTTTCTTACTCTTCTCTGCCACCCCCAGCTGCCCTTGCAAAATACTGTTCATTATTAATTTTTAAGTATAAATAATCCCAGGGTCTGAGCTGGCTTTTGCTTTTGCTTTCCTTGAAGTAAAATATGGACATGGTTTTTGTGTCAGTAAATAGGAATAGTTTCCATTTTTCCACTAATTATACAAATTTGATAATTGGCTAAACTGGTTTTCTGTTAGAAAAACTTAGAAAGTAATTTGCAGAGGAAGAATTGCCAATAGGTGTGCATCTGTCTGGGACAGAGTTCTTCCAGTCGATGTTAATAAGCACGTTAGTGTCATATTTTTTTCCTACCCTCTCAGTGCTATTCATTCCCACCCTCCACAATGAATGCTGTATGTATTCATAGAGGAAAAAACTGAAGGCCCTGTAACAATGATCGGAACATCAAACCAGCCTGAGAAGAACACAGCATGTCCAAGGGGGCCAAGGCTGAAGGGCAGGCCATCCCCCAGCGATTACATTCGGATTACCGGCTTAATCTGCTTTGGTATTTGACCGCCAGCCTAACCACCCCAGGCTGCATTTGGAGGATATTGAGCACTTTCATCCCCAAGCACTTCACTGGCTTTATAAATGACCCACTCGATTCCCTTCAGCCTCCTCTGGGATGGGACGTGGCAGCTGTTTAATAGCCACATAGCAATGTTGCAGTGTTTTAGGGCAGAAAAGAAGAATCCTGCATCCAGTTTAAGCTGCAGGGAGTATTTAGGAAGGGGAATGTAATTATCCACATTGGAAGTGGGCCAGAGCTTGGAGCTTTGGGGAAAGAAGCCTTTAGGACTTCCACTTTCCAGCCCACCTGAAAGATGGGGCCTCCTTTCAACAGTCTGGGACATCAGCCTGCTTCCTGCTGATTTAGGAAAAAGCCCCCAGGTGCTGCCTCCTTCACAGATTCCCCATCAGACTCTTTACAGGGTCGTTGAAAGTCTCCTTTCCAAGGACCAGCCCTGGCTCAGCCGGGAAGCTATGACAGCATCCCAGGGAACTGCCTCACACGCACCAGTTTGGGTTCAACATATAATCAAATCAGAATGACAGCAGGTGGAAACAGTCTTCTGTTGCCGCAGGAGCTGTCCTTGAGTTCAGGAACAAAGACAGGGACGAGAAAAGACAAAGCATGCATTTGTACATGTGCGTTCATGCCATGTGCATTAGAAAAATAAGGACTTTGCCAAAATCCTTTGTTGGATCTTATCTCTTGACGGAATGGGAAGGGAAACTTTTTTTTTTAATCTAACAAAGAATTTAATTCCTAAGTTGTTAAAAAAAAAAAAAAAAAACGGTGAAGCAGCCAAGGGTGCCAGTTTCCTGTGACTTGAGTGGCTTTTAAGGTCAGAAGTAAGGAAACCAGCAGCTGACTTTGTTCCTTCTTTGAGTACTTCTTGGGAAAGTTTCTGTGCAAAACCCAACATTTCTTGGATTAAAAGAGTGGACAGAAAATCCTGGGGTGGTTATTGCCTCTCAGGCCACACTAGTACTATATTATGTATGTCTTAGGACATACAGTTTAACAAGGTCCATGATTACAGGGGCACCTCACTAATCCAGCTGTAGATAGTTAGGTATTCCTCATAATGTACTTTTTCAGGTGATTGAAGCTTAGCCTTTAAAGGCCACGTATAAAAAACAAATATGGCTAGGCACAGTGGCTCACACCTGTAACCCCAGCACTGTGGGAGGCCAAGGTGGGAGGATTGCTTGAGACCAGGAGTTAGAGACCAGGGTGGGCAACATGGTGAGACCTCATCTCTACAAAAAATAAAAAACTTAGCTGGGTGTCATGCTGTGAGCCTGTAGTCTCAGCTACTTGGGAGGCTGAGGTGGGAGGATCACCTGAACTCAGGATTTGGAGGTTGCAGTGAGCTATGATCATGCCACTGCACTCCAGCCTGGGCAACAGAGTGAGACTCTTATCTCTTAAAACAAACAAACAAACAAACAGAAATAGAGCTATAATACTTTAAAAAAAAAAACCTTTCTAAATGTTATATATGCTTATTGAACACTTATAGAATAAAATTTAACCTTTTATTAATGATGATTCAAATTCTGGATTTAGAGTTAGGAGACCTGTAGTTTAGTTGTGGCATTTATAAGTTAGTCTTTCTGAGCCCCAGTAATTCCTCATACTCTGTCCCCTGGAGAGCAGTGGCAAGAGTTGAAATGGAAGAAATGCTATTTCTCTATGGACAATGAAAAGAAAAGAGAAAAAAAAAATGCTATTTCTCATTTAAAAAAATAGATATCAGACCAGATGCTTTCTAAAGGAACTTCCACCTTTAAAATCTGCGATGATCGTGTTCTATTATGTAGCAATACCATCGGTGTCTAAGGGTACTTGTTTGCCCTCATACTAAATGGTCCCAAGTGCTTGTGTAGTTCTGACACTGCCCTCCGATGTGAGCTGTCCCCTGATACTGTTGTCAATGTGCCTGGGAAAAAAGTAATTTCCTGCCTTTTCTACACATAGCATTTTATACACAGTCAGAGTGAGAATCTGGGAGTGATCTTTCCTGCAGTATAGAGGAGGTTACATGGATCTTGTCACAATAAGCTGCTGCTTGGAGGCATTTGTCACTTCTGCATTTGTGACTGTGACAGAGATCCCCAGAAGGCTGGCTTCCAGTGAAGTTGAGGTATTACAGTGAATAGATTTGGATATACTCCTGGTCACAGTCCATTCACTTAAGAGAGAAGTATTTGTGAAAGAAAATGTTGCCTATAAAGCATATTTCCAAGTTTTACTCTTCCTTATTAATTTTCATTATAAACTTGGAAATGTGTTCCTAGGGAGAATTTTTGGCCCTAAGATGTAATAAAATCACACTGCAGAATGCAGCAGACCTTATAAAAGCACTGTTCAAGAGAAAATTCTAATTTTACAGCATGCTTCTATGTTCAGCTTGTGTGCCTTACTTATAGCAGTGAGGGTGTTTGGATTTGGCACAGCTTCTCAAAAGGTCTAACGGAAAACCACCTGCTCGCCTGACACTGAGAATCAGACTGTAGCTATCATCTCCCCACCTGGAAAAAGGAGCAAATGGAAACAACTGTGGCAGAGTACCATGCACTTTTTGAGTTGTTTGGCTCCTTAAGCAGCTACAGAAGGCTGCTCAGGCTGGAGGATACCAGAAGCAGCAGCCCCTGTGATTCCAAATGCATCAGGAAAGGAAAAGAAAGTCCGAGGGGTTGGGGGCAGGGACTGCACAACAGCAGTCACTAGGACATGGCTGAGCAGGGTTCTTGAAAAATCTCAGCAGGGGTTTCCAGGTAATGTCCATTGAATTAGTTTCTTGATTTATAAGTTCCCTGATATATGTGCCTTATTTTAAAAAAACTCTTAGGCAAACATGTGGATTGTGAAACAAGGTAAAATAGAGATGGTTATTTGCATTATAAAAGGATTCTATCTTAGAAAAAATTCACATTAGATCTTCTATAAATAGGACATTTAAAATATGGTATGTGCCTAAGATTTTGTTTAAATACAACTTTTGGGTTGTTTTTTAAAGCCAAGTATACCTGAAATGAGTGAATTTCTGTATTTGGACTTTCTGAGTCATGAGACAAACCTGCCCAACAGCTTTTACCCTCTTAATTCTTTTTTCCTTTGCATGTTTTTTAGAGGGAAAAAAATGCATCTCAACTCCCATTTTGGGCTTCCAAATTCCCCCATTACCAGAAAGCACCCTTTTCCTAACCCTCGCATCTTCTTGCTTGAAGCCACTTCTAAGGGTTTCTTGACTCCACTTGGTTCCTATCAGAGCTTCATTCCAGTTCCTTTTGTCTGGGCACCCATGAGATGGGCTTTGCGAGTTGTCTAAAATTGAAATATCCTACTGAGATTTCAGCGGCTGTGAGGTCCCTGCTCAGATGAACTAAGTCTGCTGTAAAGGGCCAGAACTTCCAGTTTTATCTTGTTCTAGTTACTGAACATGGTGTTGGTTACCCAGCAGAAAAGAACAGAGACCCTTTCTTCACTATCATCCCATTGCTTCTCTCCCCAGTGAGAAAGTGGCGTGTGAAAAGTGCTCTGGGAGCCTTGGGCCAGTGGCAGCTTGAGGTGGGAGAGCCAGCGCCCCCAGGAGCAGGGAGCCTGGGCCCCGAACTCATCAAGGAAAGCAATGCCAATGTACGTCCACCCATCCAGGTGTCTTGTTGGGCTAAGGTGGGGGCGGGCTGCTGGCCCTTGAGAGCAGGGAACATGTTTTGTTCACCTTCTCGTCTCCAGCATGTCCACCTGAACACAGCACTCTATAAATGTTTGAATGAATACAAACACTAGCTTGATCATCCCAGGGTGAGGGCTCTAGGCCTGGAATGTCCAGCAGTAGCAGCATCAGAGGGGATCTATGGAGAAGAGCTGAGGGTCTTCTGTTATGCCTCTGGGTAGAGCTTTGAGGAGGGTGGGAGCTGTCCCTTTCCTAAGAACAGTCCTTGAGTTGGATTTGCTTTTTGCAGCCTATCTTCATGCGCAAGGACACCAAGATGAGTTTCCAGTGGCGGATTCGAAACCTCCCCTACCCTAAGGATATCTATAGCGTCTGTGTGGACCAGAAGGAGCGCTGCATCATCGTCAGAACGACCAACAAAAAGTGAGTGACGTGGAGGGTACCTGCTTGCTTGTGTATGAGCACAGCGTGGGGTGGGGTTTGATCTGGGGTTAGGTCTCAAATTACTTCCTACCCCAGAAGACAGAGAAGCCTCTTTCCTCTATCTCTGAGGAAGGCAGGTAGGCAGGCTGGCTGGCTGGCTGAACTAAAACCCAGGAGTCACTGTAAGTAGAAGAGCTTCCTCTTTGCAGGACCAGCTTGAATTATATAATTAGCTCTGTCTGGGCAGGGAAAGTTGAACAAGTATCTAGTACAGTACATGGCACATACTGGGGCTTAATAAATATTTGTTGAATGAGGGTATGAGGGAATCACATGGCCATTAACTTGTGGTCTCAGGTGGTTCTGCTATTAGGTGATTATGACCTTGACCTCCTGGCTGGATCTAGTCCTTGGTGTTGGCCTAGTGACATGACATCACTGTCAGAGCTGGCAAGGAGCCATGGCCTGGAAGGCACACCTGTGTTAGGTGGCAGTTACAGGACTTTCAAGTACTGGACTGAGCAGCAGTAGACCTGATCCCTCCCTGGAGTGAGTGACAGTAGGCAGATGCTTTAGCATCTTGGAAGTCTCTTGCATCATGTTTCAAAAGGGGTACTCAACTTCCCTCTGTGGCCTGCTATAGGGGAGGAACACGGGGGCTTGCAAGGACAGAAGGTGGCCGAGGTGCATTTTTCCATCTTAGAAGTGCATTGATCCCGTTTGAGTTTCTGGGGTTCTGACGGATCACAGGAGAAGAGAAGTGCCCTGTTTGAGGCATGAAGAGAATGGCCTTGAAATGAACTGGTCTTGCCCTGGGCCAGAGGGATTACAGTATAGGGCCAACACCCATGAAATAGGTTTGGGCAAGATGGGAGGTTTTATGAGTTAGCTGTCTGCAAGCTGTGAAGCCATTCAACGTGCCTCACAAGATGCTAAGCCTAACCCGGAGATGCCGCTACCCATCCACTGCTTAACATGCAGTAAGGAGGACCTGGCTCCTGGTGCCAGCCTCCCCATTCATCTCCCTCAGGCCTGTGAGGCCCACAGGGGAGCAAGGGAGCTCCCAGACTCTCCCAGTGCAGCACTGAGCTCTACCATCCTCTTAATGACCCCCATAGCCCATCACTTTGGCAGGGTTAAGGGGACAAGGGAAGGGGTGGAGATGAATGAATTAATTTCAGGATTATTGCTGTACATGCAGCTAGCAGCCCCTGCAGTGGGCCTTGTCTATAAATATAAAGTCATAATAATAAGGGTTTGCGTTTATAAAGCACTTTGAAGCCCTCATATAAAAGGCAGTTTATTTTTGTTATTGTTCTCATCATTAACAGGAGTCAGTGCCTAAAGTGGAATTTAGCAATTTCAGACAACAGAGAAATTGCCTGTAGGAAAACAAACTCCGTGCTTCAGCAAGCATTCCCTGGCGTAAGAGGCCCTGGGCCCAAACTGGGAACAAAAGTGCTTCTGATAGCACTTGAATCTGCAGCCTAGCACTTTGTGAAGCTGGCTGCTGCCTCCTTTTTGTCCCCCAGAGGTCACTGTCGAATACAGATAATACCAGGCAGAAATGTGATTACCAGGGAGTGAGAAGAGAGGCTAGCTAGCTCACCAAAAAATTCATCTGTGGGCAAATCCTCTGGGTCCCATCTCCTGCACGCATCCAGCCATAGGTGGCGCTGTTGACCAGGAGCTCCATGGCTAGAGGCCATTCTGGCGTCCAAGGCTACGGGGGTGGGGGTTGGGGGGATATGAGTTTTGAAATGATGGGTGAGGCCAGGTGGGATGGGAGTGATGCCGGAGGAGGGGCAGGGCTGGGGGTTGGATTCTCACAGAGGGGAGAGGAGTATTTCAGGGCCCACTCTGGAGCCCTCACTGAGTCTCTGGTCCAGTGTCCCGGCCTGGCTCAGCCCTGACCTCCTCAGATCCCTCTTCTGGGAGGTAGGCTAGAGAGGCTGCTAAACCCTTAACCAAACCTTTCCTGAACCTAGTGGCATTTTTTACTTTCTACCTGGAGTGATGTGTTCCATACCTTTACTCCCATTAAACAGAGCTCATAGCTATTCCTTTGAACAGTGTTTAACTTTTTCAGGATACAGTACTTTTAAAATCTGTTCATTTTTTTTCTTTTCTCTGAGACAGGGTCTTGCTCTATTGCCCAGGCTATAGTACAATGGTGTCATCATAGCTTACTACAGCCTCTAGCTCCTAGGCTCAAGTGATCCTCCTGCCTCAACCTTCCGAGTAGAGACTACAGGCATGTGCCATGCCTGGCTAATTTTTCTTATTTTTTATAGAGATACAGGGTCTCGATAAGTTGCCCAGGCTGGTCTTGAACTCCTGGCCTCAAGTGATCTTCCTTCTTTGGCCTCCCAAAGTGCTAGGATTACCAGCATTAGCCACCACACCCAGCCTTGTTTTCTGATCATCACACTATCTGGAGGTGGGCAGAATACATATTTTTATTCTTGTGTCATGTATTAATGATTATATAAATGTATATATAAAGTCAGCATAATGAATTGGCCTGCCAAAAGGAAAGTCAGTGACCTCCCTTGATACCCTGGCATCTGCAGTTTGTACTACACCATGGCATTTCTCTCTGATTTGACCTCTTCCTTCACCTGGAGCTTCCACACCTGCCCCAGTTCTAATATTCTGGAATGTAGTTACTGACCAAAGCCAGAATTCCTTTGTCCATACCTGCCTTGACCCTAAAGAATTGGGTTGGTCACTTTACTTGAAAGAATTGATTCTAGTGTATTATGTCCTTGGCCTCAGATATTAGTGAGGGATAGATTTTTGAAGGAAGAAAGTACAATGCCAGGATCCCAGTATTGGACCATCAGTTCATGATAAGAAAGTTTGTGCAGAAAGAAGGTTCTAGCCTCGGCCTAGAAGCTGGCAGCTATAACTGGAATGCACCGGGGTGCCAGAGTAGAGAAGGTGTTGGGCAAATCTGGCCTGTCACATATTAGCTGTAGTATTTTGGACAAGGTTTCCTTATCTATCACAGGAGAATACTCATACCTACCTCACAGATTGTTTGGGCAATTTGATGAAATCATGTGTGTGCAAGCACCCAGCACAACAGCTGGCCTGAAGAGGTCCTCAACAATTCTTTGGAAATTGAAATCTGAAGAGACCTTGGCTGATTTCACATCAGTGATTCTAACACTGTGGGAGGTGTTAACAGGCTTCACTAGAAAAAGGATTCTGTGATCAAATAAGTTTAGGAAACTTGGGATTAAACAGGCTTCTCTGTAGTAGGACTCTGAGCACCTTTAGTATGTGCATGCGCACTGTGACTCTAGTAGGGGGCTGATTTTGGGTGGGGGCGATGAGTTTGCCCAGAGCCTTGATGTTTAAGATTTGCCTGCTGATTTTCTATGGGTGGGACAGCCTGGAGGCTTCTCTGGACCCCTCTGGCCATGCCGGTGTGCAGGCGCTGCTCTTGAGGTCTGTGGAGCATGGCCTGAGCGATGGCCCACAGCAGCCCTGCTTCTGCCCTCAGCGTGTCCATCTGTCTGTCTGTCTCTCTGGGCCTGGCCTCTGGTGCCCTTTCTCAGTTCACTGCAAGAGAGAATGGGTTTGGGGAAGGGCTGGGAATTGGGGAGGAGATACAGTAGAGAGCGAAAGGAGGCAGTAGGTCACTTCCGAAATAGCTGAAGTGAAGTTGTCATCCGTTCGGGACACAGAGAAGAGAGGTACAGAGTTGGCCTGTTCTAGGCCCTTTGACAAAGTCTTAAAGTTCATCTAGTGCAGCTGCCTTATTTGAGGAAGGAATTTGGAGGAAGAAACTGTGGCCCAGAATTTAAGCAGCCTGCCCAGGGCCACAGGGCAGGGCCAGGAGTCCTGTTGCAAATATTTACTTCCACATAAGTCTTGTGGAGACTTTTGACATTCAGAAAGGAAGGCTCCACTGATACGCTGGAGTACCCAGGTTGGATCCCAGGGGAGACAACTTGTTCACTGCTGAATACCCCACCCCGTCCCAGTATCTTTCCCATCCTTGGACAAATTCAGGGAATCTAGGCCAAGTGGTCTATTACTTTGTAGTGACAATGTGGAGAGATGGAGGCATCAGGAGATTTGGGGAACTATCTCTTATAACAGGGGCTTCTCCATTTACCAGCATTGTGACTTGGGCACAAAGTCCCAAGTTTTCCATGCCTCAGTTTCCTCTTTTGTAAGAGAGGAGGATAATAGAAGTAACCAACCTGAGAAAGTTGTTTTGAGGATTAAATGTAGTTAGAACATTATTCTGGCACAGAATAAGCATTAATTTTTTTACAATGCCATCTTTCATTGTGTGGCTGAGACTGAGAAGAGTAAAGGGAAGTGGAAATGGGGGAAAGCTGGGCATCTGCAGGAAGCCAGATAACTACCCTGCTGTAAGGGTTTAACTTTTAGCAGAAACAAAGCAAGGTCTACTCAGGCAGGAATATGTCCTTGTTTCTTTATGCTGAAATCACAGCTCAAGGCCTGAACACAGTCGATGCCCAGTAAATGTTTGCTGTCTACCTAGAGCTGCCTGAGACTGAACATTCTGACTTTTCTAGAAGCACAGTGGGTCTCTCTTTTTCCATGTGCTGGTGAAAAAGTCAAATGCAGTACTCATCATGGCAAACCCAAGGCTAGGGGAATGGAGGTGAGAAGGGAGCCTGCTGGTCCCTGAGGAGAGAAGGCAGATGTCCCATACTCCCTTGAGCACTGCCTGTCAGTAGCATCTAAGTAGTTGTTTAACCTCAACCAATCAACTAAATCCATTATAATAGACTCCAAAACAAGGCTGAGCCTCCAGACCTGCTCTGCCTCCATTCCCCTAGCCTGGTGGGAGTAGGAAAAGGAAGCGGGGCAAGCCATGCACCTCAAGTTCTCTCTGATCCTGTCCTTGCATCCTTGCCATTGAGGCCAAGCCCTGCGATTCTTTCTCTAGTTGCACTGCTCCAGCCAGCCTCGGGGAATGGTTTGGCTGGGCTGCTGCTTTCCCGGTTCTGCTTTTTGTGTATATTTGCAGGGAAGATGTTAACACTTCCTAACAAGCCTTTGTGTTCATCTAATCTCTGCTGTTTAACCTTTGACTCTCCTCTATTATCAGTGTCTGCCACCTTTGCTGGCCAGACCAAGGGCCCCAGGAAGAGCCCTCAGCCTGGGCTGGCTAGCAAGAGGATGAGGCAGGCATTCCATCCTGGGTCTGCAGGCAGATGGATCGCGTTTCCCTGGGGCAGAGCTTTGGAAAATAAAGCAACTTGCAGTGCCATTAGGATCCCCCAGCCCCCACTCCTTTTGAACTGTCAGCCTTTAAGTAAACATTCTTTTCCTGCCATGGGTCCCAGCACCTTAGTGGGGAGTGGAGAACCTGGGAGGAGAGGGGCCCTGCGAGCCTCTGCTGAACGGAGGGATTTGGGCAGGGAGGAAGGGGGCAGAAGTGCTACATTGATGTCAACTCTCTGAGTCCCCAGGGCATCGGGGCTTTTGAAGTGGACTGGGGGTAGCTGTCACCGCAAGAACCAGGCCCCTCTGAAGTATTAAAAGCCCCGTCCTCTCTAGGCCCCTCACTTGAGTTTGTTTGTACCTGCCTGAGGCATTTCCCTTCACAGCCCACACAACCTCTGCAAGACTGTGATGCCTTGCCCAGGTAAGCGGTCTGGCAGCTGTTGGCCAGGCCGAGGCTACACTTGCAAGGAAAATGCCAAATGGGCCTGTTGTTAGAAATGAGGAGGCCATTCTTTGTGCTCTGGTGTAATAAGCGTCGAACCAGGGACAAGGAACCTAAATCCTGACTCCCTACTCCACTGACAACTGGCTATGGAACCAGGCAAGACATTTCATCTCTCTGAGCCAGAGTTTCCTCTTTGGTAAAGGGGCTCAGGTTTCCTGCAAAACAAAGTCCAGTTATATACATTATGGGCTGGGTGTTGCTATCTGGTTTTTGGGGTTTTTGTTTTGTTTACTAAAAGGGATCATTAATCTCTGGACTGGTACCTGCATGATAGGGACCATGTGTGGTGTGTGAAAATGGAGGAGTAGGGTCTTGGGGCCAGCAAAGTAGTCCAGAGATCCAGCTTCTGTGCTGAGTAACGTAAGGTTTGTCCTCTCAGGGAGACTTCTCCTTGGGGATGTACTTTTCTCTTGGACCTGCAAGTAGTCAGGCTAACTAACAAAGTCTTAAAAGACCTCAAAAGAGGAAAAGGTAGCTAAGGTCTTCAGTGGAAGTCCCATGTATTCATAAATGGCAGCTGTAGGGCCTCAGCTTTCGGGGACAGCCCTGGATGTTTTACTCTTCTTTTGTTAGAGCATATGTCCCATCTTCTGGTGTCCTCATGAGGCTTTGGGTACAGCAGAGGCCCAAGCTGGCTGAGCTATATGTTTATTCCAGGAGGCTTCTACCTGTCTTAAGGAGACCCCATCTGAAGTACGAGTTCCTCTAACTTCTGGTCTAATCGTGGAATTATGGCTGCTTCTGCTCTTCTACTATTGAATATGTTATATTATATCCGGACATAATACTATCATCCTTTTCTTTCCAGGGCCACTGAGCTCTATAATACTGGTGTTCCGGTTTCCCTTCTTCCTCCCTGGCTGTGTGGAAGGCATGGGAGAACTGTGTAGAAGCTTGGTGGCAGAGGGCCTGATGCCCAACTGTTTATATCACCTTGCTGGGTTTCCCAATGGCCTCTTGGTATCCCCACAGGTACTACAAGAAGTTCTCCATTCCTGACCTAGACAGATACCAGCTACCTCTGGATGATTCCTCGCTGAGTTTTGCTCATGCCAACCGCACCTTGATAATTTCTGTAAGATTCACGCAGACTTCTTGGATACTCATGAGGGAGACGCTTCCTCTTTCCCTGCCCACTTCCAATCCCATAGGAGTCCCCAGTTCTTGCCCCAACCCCTAGGATGTGCTTGCTAGAAAACAGGCATCTCTAACTCAGCATGGTGGGGGGACGGGGGTGCTCAGGGAGGAGCCTGGTCATATAAGTCACAGCTGGAAGAGGGTAAAGGATGATGGGGAAGTGGTGGAAACTGCAGGACTTGAGTTCTGGTTCAAGGTCTGTTCCTACCCAACCACATGACCTTGAGCAAATCACTGAGGCCTGTAGGCATCAATTTTCTCATGTGCACAGAAGAGGCCCCAAGTGTGTGTGGAGGGAGGAGGGATAGTGACCGAGTATGTCTTCTTCCATCCATAGTACCAGAAGCCAAAGGAAGTGGTAGAAGCCGAGTCAGAGCTACAGAAGGAGCTAAAGAAGGTGAAGACGGCCCACAGCAGTGATGGGGACTGCAAGACCCAGTAGTTGGCCACCGAGTCTAGTACCTTCAGCATGGAGGGTGCTGTGAGACTTAAGGCTTGGGCCTTTCCAGCCCATGGCAGCCTCCACTGTTCTAGGAGCTATCCAGAGTCTGTAAGAACTGGACTGTGGGGCACTCCTAGCCCAAGTCATGATCTTATTTCCTGAGTAAAGTCATTCTGAGTCACTGCACAGGAACTATCCTCTTGTCTACCTCTGTATTCTGCCTGCCTCCAGGCCCCACTGGCCCCATCTAGGGAGAGTGCTGGTGACAACATTCCCTTCTCCTCCATCCTGGGGACCTTCAACATAAAGCCTTCCGAATAAAGGGAGGAGAGGAGGGTGGAAGCACGTGACCCCAGCAGGGAAGGGCTGGGCATCTCCAGCCTGTGTGCATAAACTCAAAGGAAGACTAGGTTGGAAGAGACCTTGTGCTACCTAAGCTTGCAGAAGTGGCTCAGAGGAAACTCCCTAAGATAGGTGTGGGCAAGGGAGTTTTAAAAATGCAGAAACCTTGGAAACAGAGCACAGGGTGTTTAGACACTGTGGGTGGAAAGCCAGAATAAGGGTCAGAGTGTCACTAAGGTGGGTGTGTGGGTGTGTGTGTGGCTGTGTGTTGGGGTGGGATGAAGAAGAATCACCACAGATGATAGCAGCTTAGCCCCTCAGCAGCCTGAAGCCCTTCCATAGTCCCCCTCCATACCTCACAGGTGACCATCTCACACGCACGCACGCACGCACACACACACACACACACACACACACACACACACACACACACAGCTAAAGGGATAGGTGGTTAATGGGAAAAAAAGAAACCCTTGTTCTTTGGGAAACAGAGTCACGAGGCTGATCTTAGCCTTTGCCCAACGTGCACAACCCTGAGTTTGAGTCTGTTCTTCTCTTTTCCTGGGGCCTCCTAGAACTACCTAGCCAGTAAGGAACCAGATTTATGAACAATCAAGCTTTATTTTTACAAAAATGAAAATTGTAGCATGTCTCAACAGCCGGCCTGAGGTAGGGCTGGCTCAGAACCCACTCAAAACTACTGCTTTCCCTTTGTCCTTTCTTGGTTTCAAATCAAAACCAAGTGGCCCAGGAATGAACCCCCAGCCCTACGAGGTTGGTCAGGGGTGGGGTCTGACTGAGACTGAGGTGGCCAGTGCCAGCAGGGGGGTATTGGCAGCCTCACCTCTTCTTCCAGGAAGGGGCATAAAGGGACCATGAAGGTGGGTGCACCTCACCTCACTCTGTAGGCTGTTATGGCTCTAAGAAGGAGTGGGGTGCAGGGTGGGCCTCTTAGGGCCAGATCTTTGCTCTGGTCAAACAGGGACACAAGGCTCAGGTTCAGCTGCATTTGCCAAAGCAGCAGGTCTTGTCTCTCCAACAGGTTCCTGGGAGGGACTGCATCTCTGGGTAAGCCCCAAAGCCCCAGGAGTCAGAAGCCTCTAATTTCAGGTGCCCAAGCACTGGGGTCACACAGGTCTAGGAGCACAGCGGGGGCAGTGGGGAGGAGCTATCACTGCACCCTCCAGGCAAGAGTGGTCCCTGAGTAGCTGGCTTCTCTGGCCCACAGGCAGGGGTGGCCCTGCCAGTCACGGGTTCTGAAAATCCAGGACATGGAGGTTGTAAGACAGCGCAGCATAGAGATGCTTGGTGGTGAGACGCAGGCAGTACACAGGGCTGCTGAGGGGGGTCGACGTCAGTGGGAAGGCCTGGAAGGGAGGGCACAAGAAGTGGTAAGAGCTTTCCCAGTAGGAAATGGAGGTACCTTATCCCAAGATCCCCAGACCCAGTGAAACAGGGACATGTGCCTCTGTAGGCTTCCTCCAGCCCTATCTTTGGCCATACCACCCTCTCCCAGATGCAACCCATGATGACGAGTCCTGCATCCTGGAGGTGTGAGGCAGGCAAGACACTCACATGCAGGCATGCCCTTTGGCGCCGGTCCCACAGCCGCACCACGCCGTAGTAGGAGGAACCTGTGGCCAGCAGGTGGTTGCCATCTGTCTGCAGGCAGTACAGGGTGCTGTCGTGGGGCTCCTCCCACTCCATGACACATTTCCTGTCCAGGAAGGGAAGATACAGAGGGAGGTTCGGGGTGCCCTCCACCTCCACCTCAGCTTCCTCTGGGGCCTTGAGGAACTGTGGGGAGGGTTAGGGAGCTATTCTAGGCTGGGGGAGAGAGAAGCCTGAATCATCAGATTCTTTATAAACCGAACTTAATGGGAAAGGCATCCTCTGTAAAGGACTCTCACCAAGCCCCAGACCACACAGCAGATTATGCCTGTATTTGTTTCCACATGGCCGGCTACTTGTCATAGGATTCATGAGGGGGAGAAGTAATAAAGGCCTCAAGAAAGGCTGGGACAGAATGCCGAGGGACGGTACCCTGACAGCTCCACAGGCTCTGAGAAGTGCCTGCCCTTATCAGGGCCTGCTGGCTACAGTCTTCCAGGCCACCAGGACCAGGGCTGCCCCAGGGTAGGGAGTCTAAGCTTGATATGACCTTGGAAGCCCCTTCCTTCCCAGGTCACGTGGAGTCTCTATGTCCTCTCCCATGGGCCAACCCGAGCCTAGAGGGAGGACCGGGATTGCATGGGGGCTCCCACCACCTGTCCTCCCTGCCCAGCACACTCACCGGACACTGGTGCGGAGGTCCCAGTAGCGCACGTAGGTGTCATAGCCACAGGACAGCAGTGTGGAAGGGGACTCGTACATGACGTCTAGCACCCCTGCCCCTGGGGGAAAGTCACTGCCCAGGTGTGTCACCAGCTGCCCACTGGGGAGAGGAAGGGCAGAGGGTGAAAGGCTGCCCCACCTTGGCCCACTCTTTCAACTTTCAGATGGCATTAGACCTTGGGGAAATGCTCTCCTTCCTCCTCAGCTAGAATTAGACTCCCTGCGGAAGGGGGCCAAGGGAGGAGATGCCCGACCCCAAGCCCCCTCACCCCACCGTGAGGCCTCTCCAGCCAGTCCCACCCCCCACCCCTCCCCCAGCATCCCGGCCCCCAGCAGCCCTTCCATCACACCTGCGTGCAGCTGCCCCCAGCCCAGCCACTCCTCCTCAGGACGATGAATGGGCCTTGCTGACGGGGTCGGCCCCCCTCACACACACACGCTTGGTTACTTTATACTCCTTGATCCTGCAGGTCATGCAGTTCTGAGCTGCCTGAGTCCAATGCCTTAATTCCTGCCTGTAATCTGGGGCTCAAACCTCACTGGGGATAAAGACCACACAAAGGGAGAAGGGGAGTCCCAGGAGATGTTAAAACAAGTAAACACCTTTGTGTCTGGGGAGAGAAATCGCTGAGAAAGCAGCTTAGCGGGCTGTCCCTGGTGTTCCTGGCCTGGCTGGCCCCCAGCCTGGGGCTAGCACGCCTCTGTGATCACAGCCCCCAGCCTGCTGGGTTCCAACCTGCTCCCCCCACCCTCACCCCACCCGGTGGCCGAGAGCAGATTACTGAGAAGAACAATTTCTTTGTGACTGTGTAATTCCCTCCGTGACCGCGGCAGTGGGCAGACCCCTTGCCCTGATGCCAGACCCCTAGCAACCATGTAGGGGGGCCTCCTGGCCCTAGCAACTACCCCTCAACATCAAGTGCACCCGCTAATCCCTGTGGCTAGGGGACGGGTAGAAGTATTGAGTTTTTGCAGAATGATTGAGGGGAATGAAGGAGAAGGGGTACCCTCCAGGACCGATGCCTCGGCTTCTTTCACCCATGAGATGCCTCCATGGCGTGAGGAGAAACAAGGCCATGGACACTTCACAAGGACATCCAGGTAAGAGGCCTTGGCATGGGGTGGAGAGGACTTCATAGCCTCACCAGCCCAGCTTTGGCTCAAGCATCATTTCAGCAAAGGATGTGAGGCAGGCAAGGCTGCCAGCCACGTGCCTGAGTGCAGACTTCAGCTCCAGTCCTTCCACCTTGCTCAGATTATGACCCTCAACCTTCCTTCTTCCCAGTGGAGCTGCCATATTCCCTGAAGGCTAAAGGAATCAAAGCAGGAGGCTGGGGGTTTCTTTTTGCCCACTCTGAGCAGTAAGCCCCAGGAAGGAGCACTGCTGCTGTCCAGTGGGCAGTAGGCCCCAAGTCAGCACCCCTGTCCCCAGCCTCCTTCCCAGGGAAGTTCTTATCTTCCTCTCAGTAGCCCAGTGCTGGGCCTATGGGGAGAAGATGACAAGCCTATGTCCACTGGGGAGCATCAGGCAGAAGGCCATCTCCCCAGATCAATGTCCCGTACAGACCACTGACCTTGGCTCCCAGAGAAGCCCTGCTTCCCAGATGGGCCACCAGCCATGATTCAGCCACTGTATGAGTGTCTGTCTCTGTCTCTGTCTCTTGTCTCTCTCTCTCAAGGTACACCGGCTAGGAGCTGTTTTGCTCCACAGTTCTTCCTTTCCTTCCAGATTTGGGGGCCCTGCCCCCTCCATTAGTGAGGCCTTAAGGAATGATTGAGGAGCTCTCCCCTTTAATCTACAGAAGTAATTTCATGTTTGTCTGTTTGAAATAGAAGATGAAAGGCAGTGGGGGTTGGGAGGAGTGAAGCCCAGCATGGCTCTACCTGCCCACCCCTGGTCCTAGGGTTCAGAGGGAAGGAGAGCTGGCACCCATGGAGCTGGGCAGGGACAGCAGTGTCTTACACTGGCACACCCCGACTGGGCTGCCAACTTGGCATCCAAGCCACCACTGGAAAATGGCTTGGCCTTAAGTATCTGCAATAAGAAATACAGAACAGCCCAAGGGGCCCCTGCCCTCTCCAAGGGCCCGAGTGAGCGCCAGCCCCTGGGGGCTAGCACAAGTCCTGAGAGCCCCTCTGCCAGCCCAGCCTGGCCAGGGGCTGAGGAGTTTCTTTCTGCTGCGCTGTTCTCTGGTTCTCTGAAATGGCCACACACAATTTAAATGGGCCAATAAAAAGATACAATTTCTTTTACCTCTGGGCCCAGGACCCTCGAGGCTCTGTTGTGCAGTGCCCGTGAGGTTAAGTTCAGAGCATAAACTGACACACCAGGCTCTGGGAAATGGCCCGTCTCTTCAAATAGCGGCCCAGCAGTGCCACAGAAGCCCTGCTGGGGCTTTGATTTGGGAAAACAAACAGAAATGGCACCATAGGCCCTTCAAGGCCCCCACCCTAAGACCTATTTAACTAGAAAACTCTAGCTCAACTGCTCTGGTGGAGGGAGAGATTGGCCCGACAATAGCCCCAAACTTGGGGGGAAGGGGGACAAAACAAGCTGTCTGTCTCCTCATCCCCTCCTCCTGGGCCCCTTTTCTTGTTGCAAGTGTGTTCTTGTAAAAATGATTAGATTGCAATTTGTATAACATGGTGACCCCCAAATTCAGACATTTCACCCCTTTTCTCTGGAAAGAATGTTAAGAATGCTTCTCGGCCTCTCACTGTGGGGGGTTGGGGGTGCAGAGCCTTGGCTGTGGCACAACTTGTGTGGGAACAGGGCTGCTGCTCAGAGCCCTGGGCCAAGACAGGAGCAAGGGCCAGTCTGTCACTATAGAGGGCCAGACAAAAAGTCCATTCCCTTCCAACTCCTGTAGACAAAGCCCAGGCCTCCAGGAGCCGCTGAGGGCTGGCGGGGCCTCTACACCCCAGCCTCCCCCAAGCCTGACTCCAGCAATTCTCTCGACCCAGGAAGATAAAGACAGATGGGGCTGCCCGTGTGAGCCTGATGAATGAGACACAGGCTGGGAGGGGCAGCCTGATGGAGACTTGTTCCCTTGGCCCTGGCTGTGCGGCCTTCTCCTGGGATCCCCCAGTGCCTAGGCAGGATGAAGCAAGCAGAGTGTGGCCACATCCTTGAGTGATCCCTTAAAAAGGGAAATAGGTCCCCCTGGCCCAACTCCTCCTGCTGCCCAGGCAATTCTACTGCAGCTGGAGGGAAGACAGGAACTCCCTGCCAGTCACAGAGGAGGGAAATTTAAGTGAAACACTGACACTCATCACTGCAGGTAGGTGCTGGCCCTAAAGACCTGGATGGCCCATCCGGGAGAGGCCCTGAGCACCAAGCTAGAATGGGCACAGGGGCAGTCCCTGGTACCCTGCTCCCCACGTGTGGGCCCTGCAGAGCTGGGAAGCTGGTGCCCTGCTGACTCTTCTCCCAGCATCCCCTACAAGCCTCCTGTACTAGAGTGCTCCTGAGTCACCACTGGCTCCTACCTCCCAGCCCGTATCTCAGGATGCCCACGGCTCCCATACTGTTTTCCAAACATTTTTAACATACTGGGTTCCTGATGATGTTCCCTGGAGACTCCATGGGTCTCCTGCAACTGGGTGTGAGGACACCCCATCTGGCATGGGCTATCCTGAAATGCAACAGTGGCTTTTACGAAAGAAAGGATGGAAGAGTGACAGTTTACCTTCTTCCATCTCCTCTGCTCCCTAGGAGACAGATGACCTGAAGGTATAAGCTGGGCCCAGCATGGTCACTAAGAGAATGGGAGGTTTTTCCTCCCTTCCTTCCACTTCCTCCTTCCTTCAATCAACAACCATTAATTGAGCACCTTCTGTATACAAGGCATTGTGCTTAATAGAAGCTAAAGGGAGATGCAAGCTGTGACTATGAAGAAGACATTATTCCTGCTTTCAAGGAATTTTCAATCCAGCAAGGGGGAGACGTGTGAATCATGTATCCAACTAACAATACAAAATGTAACATGGTAGGTACTGAGGAGAGATAAGAGAAAGTTCTATAAGGGGTCAGATAAGGAAAAAGAACATTTCTGGCTGGGGATATTAACTGATTCTTCACTGAGGGACAGGTCTGTGACAGGCAATGACAGGAGAGGGGGATGAGCCAGGTGGAAGAAACAGCAACAACGAAGGTGCAGAGGCAGGGCGGCCAGGCTGTTGGGCAGTGGCTGGAGGCTGGGGAGTGTGCAGGGAAGAAGCTGGCAGGATCTGGCCTCCAGACCATGGTGGGCCTTAGCATGTAGACCCCTCACCTTGCATGAACTCTGTGAGTAGCAGAAAGCCATGAGACTTTTGAGTAGGAAGTGACTGTCCTAGTTTGGCCCCTGGTTGCAGGTAAGGAAACCGAGTGCCACAGAGGAAAAGTGACTTTCTTAAAATGATTTAACAAGAAAGGGTAGAGCCTGAATTCACGATAAAGGCTGAACTCCTAGAAAACCACTCTGGTAGCAGCATTCAGGCTGACAGGAACAGGGGAAATGAATTGAAGGGCCTGTTCTCTGTGTCTGCTGAGGCCGGATAAGATGGATATGCGGGTTACCTGGCGGCAGAGCAGCCACCACAGCCGCAGCTCATGAGTCCCGACTGTGCCAAGCACTGTGCTGAATGCTTTACACATATTAGCTCATTTAATCCTCACAACAGGCCTATGAGGTAAGTTTCTTAACCCCATTTTACAAATGAAAAACGAAGGCTCGGGTGGCATACCTAGTGCATTAAAGTCAGGTCTAGATGCTCCCGAGTATCCGCACTCCCCGCCTCACAGACGACGCAGCCACTGGTCACTGCCCCCTCAACATGCTCTGTCCAGTTGCACAATTGGACTTGCCCCACAGACACCCAGGTCCACCTCCAACCCTCACCTATTCTTTGCAGACCTCTCCACCTCCCAGGTGCCCAAGGGCACAGATAGGTTCGAAATGTAAGAAGAGAGGAGTGGAGACAAGAAGCCCGTGGAAGCCTCACTTGCCCGGCCCCGTCAGGTGAGAGGGAAGGGCTTCCCAAGCACACAGCCTCTCACATGCGTGTGTGTGCACACACCCCCAGCGCCCGCCCGCGCACACGTGTTCAGACACAATGGCTCAAAGGCCAGGCAGCCGGGCAGCCTACTTTGTACTGCTAACAAGGGGACCGTAATTACAGGAAGGGGCAGCCGGGCAGATAAAAGGATACAAAATTTCAACATCTGTTGCCATAAAGGGATAAGGAGAAGTGAGACGCAAAGTATCAGTTTGGTGTCAGCAGGCAGAGAGCCAATTTCAAAGAGTTCAGGGGGACAGAGGGGACAAGAAAGAAAAAGGAAAGGGGGGAGAAAGAGAGAAAGAAATTACAGGGTTCCTTAAAGAGGTAAAGAAAAAAGAGAATGGAAAAGCTGTCAGTAATACTTTCAAAGGAGAAGGCAGGTACTTTAAAGGGGGCAATTCCGTAATCACCCTGACAGTGGGCCAGGCCTCCTGCGTGGGGTGGGGGCAGAGGGCCAGGGGCAGAGACAAAGCCACACCTGGGCGGGATGGGCACTATTAGTGCCCTCAGAGTGGCCCAGCCAGTGCTCAGGACACTGTTTCCTTCTCCAGATGGTCAAAAAGGGCTCCAGCCAGGTGTCCCTTGCCATCCCAAATGTCATTAGATGCCCTAATACTCATATCCTGTGCTCAGTGCAGGGCTACAAGGTAAGTTCCCAGCTCAGAGGAGCGCTACACCAGGCCACACCTGTGGCTGACCAGGTGGCCTTCATGAGTGCTCTAACACAGTGTTTGGTGGAAAAGACCACCAGCTTCAGCCACAGGGGTGAGGATCAAGGAGGGCTTTGTGAAGAAGGTGCTATTTATGCTGAAGAGTGAGCAGGTTTCCTTAGGTGCAGATGGGGTATTCTAGGCATGGGGTTGGCTTGAGCAAAAGCACAGAGGGGAAAAATATAGGGCACCTGTCAGAATGGGTGAAAAGCCTACTCTGCCCCTGCCTTTGTTGAGAAAGAGGAGGTTTAGGGGCTTTGAGATGGAAATGGAGGTGTAATGGGGACCCAGGGATGACCCTGGCCCAAACGGGAAGGAGAAATAAGAAGATGTGTGCGGAGGCATGCATACGGTCATACATGTGCAGGGCAGCCAATGACTCTGTGCCCTAGGAGCAGCCAGGTCACCAAAGCTCCCCACCCCCTTCCCTACTCACAGCACCCAAGGTGGCTTAAGGCTATAGTGGACCCACTGTGTCTAAGATCACAGTCCTCCTGCCCTCAAGTCCACCTGCCCACAGCCACCAGGGGCCCAGCTGTGCTCTCTTCTCAGGGCACTGATGCTACATCCAACTCCAATGCCCCTTGGCAGAAAAAGTAAAACTCACAGCAGGTAAAGCCTGGGGGATGAGGGTGTGATATCAGGACAGTCAGACCCACCTGGGCCTCCCAGGGCTGGGGGTACATGCCCCACACAACCAACACTTGGCGCCTTCCCTGGGGCCTAGCCAAGGGCTCTGATCAAATGCAGACAGAAAACACTAGATGAACCTTGATTTCTTCAGACCCCAGGCTCAGGAGCAGGACGGGTTTGGCAGTTCCTTGGGGCCTGACAGGACCACAGGGCCTAGCCAGGGATACTTCAGTGGTTGGTCTGCAGAGATGGAGGTTCAGGGGAGCAGGGTGTGGTGGCATGTACATACAGTCCCAGCTACTTGGGAGGCCAAGGCAGGAGGATTGTTTGAGCCCAGGAGTTCAAGACCAGCTTGAGCAACATAGAGGGATCCCATCTAAAAGAAATTATTATTATTTTTTTTAAAGGATGGAGGTACAGGATTTCCTTGTACTTGGGAGTTGGGTAATGGGCTTGAAGACCATCTACTGTTGGAAGCAGGAATACTCTGGCACCCCGAGGTTGGCTGAAGGACTCCATCTTTCTTGCTAAGACAGGTTAGAAATCCCCTGTCCTTGAGCCTAACCCCATGGTGCCCAGCTCTAGGAGAGAAAAAGGCAGAAAGGGAGGAAGGCAGAGGGAGAGAGCCAAGCTCCTTGCCACTTAGGCGACAGCTGGGTACCCACAGCTGCCTTGTGACCTGTGTGCTCCAGCCGGCAACCCCTCATCCCTGCCCCAGCCTAGCCTGCAGGGAGAACAGGGTTTCTAGAGGTCTTGCTGGAATGAGGGGCTGAGGGAGCCATGGTGACCCTGATGAGGGTCCCTAGGCATTGTGAGAAGTAGCATAGGCTGCCTGAGGACAGGTAGCTAAGAGACACATAGACAACATGGGCAGTGGCTCCCCCATGGGGGCAGCTACAGCTCTGAGTGTGTCCCAGCCCCCACCATCATCCTGAGGGCAGCCCCTGGAGGGGCAAAGCTCTAGGGGAAACTGCCCTCCAATACCCCCCTCCTCCACCCAAGTCACAGCACACACATAAAAGAGAAAATCCAGGCGCTCCTCAAGTTTCAGTGGTGACAGGTTAAAAGCAAAGAATCCATCCAGCATGCACACCGCCCAGCCCCGAGTCCTGCCGGCGATGCTGCTCCACCTCACGGATTGGCCTGTCAGTCAGGCTTTGGTGATATTGAAAGATCAAACTCTGTCCTGCCTGTTCATTACCTTAATCCTATTTTCTACATGGCTTTATTATCTGCTTGGGCTTCCCTGGGCAAGACCGCTCCACAGAGTCATCCTGTCCATCCATTTCCTCCCACGAAAAACAGATGCTTCCACCAGGACGTCTTTCCTCAGTCCCTGCACCGCTCAGTCCTCCAAGCTTCTCTGAGGATGGGATAGATTTTTAAATAAGGCCTGGCTCCTCCCAGTGGTGAGGCCAGCAGCCTGGGGGCTAGAGAGAAGGCAATGCCAAGCAATACCACAAGTGGTAGAGCCTATGGGCTGGCCAGAGGATGCAGTGGCCGTTTCTCATCTGGCTCCAGTAAGAATCGCAGTCATAGCTGTCATCTGGGTTCACTCTGGTTCCAGTAAAGATCCAGTGGTCAGGGTTAGTGAGGTCTAGTGATTTCATAAGAGAATAACATTCAAAGACTTGGTGCCTTAGAACTCCATCCTGACCATAAATCTGTGCCCAAGAGTACCCTTCACCATAGGCAGAAGGGGCCACTCAAAGATTACCCAATCTTCGAGATGAAGCTGGGCCACGGTGGTACCCCCAGGCCGCCCCCCAGCTTGTGTGTCATCCTGGGCCCAGGCAGGTGAGGTGCCAAGCACAAGGCCCAGCTACATGACTAAGTAAAACTGACTTCCAGCAGAAATTCCCACCTCTGTGATCTGCAACTTACTGTCAAAAGCCTTTCCTGTACCACGAGGTCATCAGGTTCACCTCCCTGTCCCCTGGTCACCAGGCTACAGGTATCTTGAGGATTAAAAGGTTGAGCCTCCAAAAATTCCAAGTACTAGTGTGGAAATAACTGTGAGTGGGGAGGAAGAGAGGGAAGGAGGAGCTAGCTTGCTTGAGGTTACAGGCACCGTGTGGGGCACTGTTTCACAATAATTTTGTTCATACTAGCTCTGTTAGGTAGGGATAATTAATTCCCACTTTACGAATGTGGAAACTGAAGCCCCAAGAAGCCCCAGATTACAGAGCTAATAAGCGGCAAAGTAGTTCTGGAACCCAGGTCTGTCTGGACACACAGCTGGTGCTCCCTCCATAGCTGCTCAAAGCTGCCCATCATACTTGCCCTGGCATGCTTCTTTCTCACCAGGGCAGGGGCTCCGCCTGCCCCAGCTCCACTCAGAAGGGAGAAGGGCCAGTGGTAAGAGGTTTTCAGGGTGAACTCATGGGAATAAATTTCATAGCTTGCAGAAACTCTAACATCCCTGAGCTAAAGAAAAAAGGAGCCCTGGGAAGTTCTAGCTAGGCTGGCAACAGGGTGATGCAACCATTGGCTACATTAACAAAAGTAGAAGATTTAAAATGAGGGAGGTGACAGCACCTGCCACTCATCAGACCACACCTGGTCTATTCAGTACTCAGTTATGAATACACCGTCTCAAGATCACACCAGATAAATTAGAGAAACTTTCAGGTGAGTGGTCCTGAAACCAGTGTAAGACCAACACTATAGGTCACCCATCCAGCCATTCCTCCCATTCTCTCTTGCTGACCAAACCCTGCTTCTGTGCCACCCTATTCCCCCTTCCTGCTAACGTGTAAGAGGGGGAGAGCTGGGCTCTTCCCCAGGCCCAGGAAGAAGCCTGAATTTTGACTGGTCATTCCATTCCCCTTGACAGGGTTTTGTGTAGGTTGAGCACTGGATACAATTTTGGCTATTAGATGTGTGGAGAAGTCTGCTTAGCGGCTAATAGGGAAGGTCTCCTAATCTTAAAAAGGGACCCCAGACAAGGACATATTCTTTTCTTTCCTTCTTCCCTTTGAGTGTTGCCTTGTGAGTTGGTGGAGCTGCCCTAAACAAGCCTGAGAGCAAAAGCCACCTTGACTAGGGTGGCAAAGTAGAAAGCTAAGAGAATATGGGCCCTCACGGTCTCATTGAGCTACTGAACTATCAACCCTGGAATCACCCAACCACCTAACTTCTGGGCTCCTTGTCATCTAAGATAGTAATAATCCCATTATTGTTGGAGCTACTTTGAATTAGGTCTTCATTACTTACAGCCAAAAGCTATGGCTAACTGATCTACTATGTTTATGAGGAACAACTGAAAGACCTACAACTTTTGGCCTGGAAAAGAGAAGACCCTGGAGGAGCAGAACCAAAGTTTTCTGATATTTAAAGGCCTGTCCTTCACGCCTTCAACTTGCTTCTTGTCCAGGATCACAGCTCTAGGAAGCAAATCAACCTGTGATAGAGGGTGGGCATTCTAACTCTCAGGGCTATGCAAAGATGAAATGTGTTGTTTTGGCAAGCAGCAAGTTTCCTATCCTTGTTCTTGAATGATCATCAAAAGAGAATGTTGTAGAAAAAACCATGTTTAATTAAAACATCTTGTGTTATAAAAAAAAATCTTTTGGAAAGACTGACTATAGACTGGATTTTTCAGAAAAAAGATATGGCTAATGTTTTCCTGTGCAGATGGAGAAAAAAGGAGAAGAGAAGGCTAGAGCAACTAAGGTAGGAGGCAGGCAGGACAAACACATCTTCACTACTACTGTAAAATTTGGCATTTAAAAACACAGAATGTGGGGACCTGGGGCTACGTGAAGCGTTCTTAAACTTGATACCAAAAGCACGATTGATAAAAAGTCAATAATTTGGACTGCATCAAAATTTTGTTCTGCAGAAGATTCTATTGAGAGGATAAAAAGACAAGCTACAAATTTGGAGTAGGTATTAGCAAGCCATATATATGACAAAGGATAATATCTAGAATATATAAAGAACTCTCAAAACTCAATGGTAAAAAAAGCAAACAGTGCTTGCCTTGACAGCACAGATACCAAAATTGAAAGGGTATAGAGAAGATTATTAGCATGGCTCTTGCACAAAGATGACATGCAAATTCATGAAGCATTCCATTAGAAAAAAAAAGCAAACAATCCAATGGGCAAAAGACATGAACAGACATTTTGCCAAAGAGGATATACAGGAAATATATGGCAAATAAACACATGAAAATATGTGCAACATCATTAGCTGTCAGGGGAAATTCAAATTAAAACCATGATGAGATGTAACACCCATTAGAATAGCTAAATTAAAAGATAGTGACAATACCAAATGCTGGTGAGGATGTGAAGAAATTATATCTCTCATACATTGCTGGTGGGAATGTAAAATGGTAAAGATATTCCGAAAAATAGTTTGGCAGGTAAAAAACTAAACACACATTTACGAAACAACCCAGCAGTTATACTCATTGGCATTTATCCCAGAGAAATGAAAACATATGCCCACACAAAAACCTGTACAAAAATGTTCACGACAGCTTTATCTGCAATAGTCAAAAAATTGAAAACTGGCTGAGTGTGGTGGCTCACGCCTGTAATCCTAGCACTCTGAGAGGCCGAGGCGGGAGGATCACTTGAGGTCAGGAGTTTGAGACCAGCCTGAGCAAGAACGAGACCCTGTCTCTATTAGAAATAGAAAGAAATTAGCTGGACAACTAAAAATATAAAAAAATTAGCCAGGCACGGTGGTGCATGCTTGTAGTCCCAGCTACTTGGGAGGCTGAGGCAGGAGGATCGCTTGAGCCCAGGAGTTTGAGGTTGCTGTGAGCTAGGCTGACGCCACTGCACTCTAGCCTGGGAAACAGAGCGAGACTCTGTCTCAAAAAAAGAAACTCTGGCATATCCATACCATGGAATATTACTCAGCAATAAAAACAAACAAGCTATTGATACATGCAACAACTTCTATGAGTGTCAAGGGAAATATGCTGAGTTTTTTAAAAGTCAATCTTGAAAAGTGATATACTGTATGATTCCATTTATTTAACATTTTCAAAATGAAAAAATTACAGAAATGGAAAATACGTAAGTGGTAGCCAGGAATTAGAGATAAGAGGAGTGTGAGTGTGTATGTATGTGTGTGTGTCTAGTTCTGTGCAGTTTTATCGCATGTGCAGATTCAGGTAACCACCACCACAATGAAGATACACAATCAAGTTCCACCAGCACAAAGATCCGTCATACACCCCTTTATAGTCTCATTCTCAATAAAGGTCTGTGGATTGTACCAATGTCTATTTCCTGGTTTTGATAGTATACTATATTATGTAAGATGTTACATGAGTACCTTTCCATCCTATTTTTGTAACTTCCTGTGAATCTACAATTATTTCAAAACAAAAAGTTAAAAAAAAAACAACAGAATAGCAAATAATCAGATGGAAATATGTCAAGCCTGACAAGGCTGGGAATTGTGACTAAAACCTAAATGTGTTTTAACTGTTTGTATGATTCTTTTTATGGGTCTGTAGACCACCTTCAAAATTCCTTTATTTTAGAAAAATCATCTGAGGATAGATGGGATTTTATGTAGCCACATAGGCACTCCTCAGAGAAAGAGTACCATAAATCCAAATTGTTGTTGTTATCATAAATTCTACACAAAACTATTTACTTATTATAAATTACTTCAGCAGTCTCCTCAAGCTAACCCTGAATGATTCCATGCGAGAAGGCACCACAGAGGAGGCTGTCAGTGGGTAGTGGGGAAGGGTCATTTCCAGCCTCCTTCTGGACCATGTGGCCCACTGAGGCCGGGCCTGGCTCAGCTAGTTCTTTCCTCTGCCTCCCACTGCCCCCGCCCTGCCCCGCCCCCACTGGAAGCCATAGTGGGCTCAGGAATCTCTTACCTGTTGAGGTCCCAGATTCTCAGGGGTGAGAAGTGCCCACAACAAGCCGTCCCTGTCACAAAAGAGCTGCCAAACAAAAGGAGAGCAGAGTCAGATCTGGCTTGTCAGAACTTGTGGTAGAAATGGCTTACAATTAGAAACGCCTGCTTGTTCTTCAGGGGATTGTGGGGTTAAGCCAGAAGGAGAGAAGCAGCTGAGAGCCATGAGAATTGTAGAAGACAACTTGGAGCACTGTGAGGGCTACAGACTCCCAGCACTGCCTGGCCAGAGGCCCCACAAGTTCAACAACAGCTGAGTTCTGTTGTTTTTGTCTCTGTCCACCATAAAAACAGATCTCTAGCTGGATGTGGTGGCTCACGCCTGGAATCCTAGCACTCTGGGAGGCCGAGGCAGGAGGATCGCTCGAGGTCAGGAGTTCGAGACCAGCCTGAGCAAGAGCGAGACCCCCGTCTCTACCAAAAATAGAAAGAAATTAGCCAGACAACTAAAAAAATATATATATAGAAAAAATTAGCCAGGCATGATGGCGCACGCCTGCAGTCCCAGCAACTCAGGAGGCTGAGGCAGAAGGATTGCTTAAGCCCAGGAGTTTGAGGTTGCTAACACCACGGCACTCTAGCCTGGGCAACAGAGTGAGACTCTGTCTCAAAAAATAAAACAAAAAACCCCCAAAAAACAGATCTCTAACTGTGCAAGTCTGAGCCCAAGGGAGAGCGAGTCTGTCAGGTTTCAATTGTATGAACCCTGAGAGCACAAGGCCAAGGCACAGAAAAGGTCTCTTGAGGACAGGTTGTTGGGGGCTAAAAGATGATGCCCTGGTTAGAGGTGAGGGTAGCTGGGGCCGGGGGTGGGAGGGCATTATCAAAGGTTTTAAGAGCTGGAGGAATCTGGTAATGTGGTATAAGCACATGGCAAGTGTAGAGGCATCAAACTGAGAAAAGGAAAAATATGAAAAGTGAATCAATCCTCTGAATGGGTATATGCTAGTAACTGCGAGTGGGGAGAGTAGAGAATGGGAGAGGCCAGGCAGCCAGGACTCCTGGGGAGTGAGAGGGGAGCAGGCAGAATCCTCTAAGGACAATGACAAACGCTGCCAAGAGGCAGGTGAGGAGCAGGCTGAGCATATTTCCTGGAGGGTTTCTTAGAGCCCTAAAATCCTCAACATGTACAATCTGCACCGGTTCATTTTAAGTGGAGGTACAAGCCCATTGTGAAGGATCAGTGCAATTGGCCAGGTTGGCCGTAGTGGTAGGACTAGAACTTGAACCTATGAGCCAAACCACTCGTTTGTTAGAGGATTTGGCAGGGTGGAAAGGAGAAGTCTTCAGGAAACCTGGGCTTGAAAATGGAAGGGCAAGCAAGAGAGCTGAAAGCAGTTGTGTCACTCAGGAGCCCTGGGGCAAGGATAGGCCATGTCCTTACATGTCTTGCATGGGGGGAAGGGAGAATGGACATATTAACGACATGTTAGCAATGTGGGGGCAACAGCCCATCCACCCTGGCCCTGCTCAGTATGGTGGTTCTCTGATCCCAAGCGTCTCAGTGGGGAGATGGGTTTCCACAGAGAAGTCTCTGGAGAAGACAATGGCTTTGTCTGGGGTGGGGAGTTGGCCCAGCAATTGCTGATGGGGGAGATATTAGGGTAGGTATCAGCCAGGTCACTGATTTACAATCAAAATTGCAGGGCAGGTGTCTGCTTTTCAATCCCAGGCTGATAAAGAAGCCGTAGGAGGCATCTCAGGTCCCCATGCTTCAAGCCAGGACTTCCTCCAGGGACATACTCCATCATCTCAGCTTCCTCTAGACCCGTGGGATTGCCAGCAACCACTACACCATAGAGTGGTAGTGCCAAAACAGCCACTCCTGCCATGCGCCAAGTGACTCCTAGCCTGGGAAGCGGCCACTCCACTGGACACTGAAGCCAAACTACAAAGTTAGGAGGTGTTACCCTCTCCTCCCTCCCTCAACATTTTTCTCTTTAGGGTAATCCATTAATAACTGGTAAAGCCAATTACCTTGAGTTGGAAACATAATAGCCACTTGGAAATCATTCGAGCGGGCAATTGGACTCTCCAGACTTTTGAGGAGTGGGGGCCAGGTGAAGGGAGCCAGCACAGACACACAGACATCTCTTAAGGAGGCCTATGGCAGGCCTCTGACTGGCCACAGGCCTAAATTAGCATCAAGGTAAATCAATAGAGAGAAAGAGGGGAGGAACACGGAACTTTAATCCCCGCCACTCCCACAGCTCTCACTTCCCAGCAGGCTGGGTAGGGGATGCAAACGCCCTTCCCAGGGACTTCTGTCCTCTTCTCTTCTGGCCCACCCACCTCTGGCCCTGATCATTGCCACCAAGAGGAATGCCCCTCACCTTCCTACCCTATGAAGGGCTTTCTTAATTGCTTGGACATGACACCCATAAATGTTTCTTTCCAAAAGCTGCCATTTTCCCTTGCCTAGCCATTGTGAAGTGGGAAAGAAGTGATGAAGGGAAAGCAGAGCATCTTCCTGGCACTTACAAGGCCCTAAGAGTTTAATCAAATTTAACACTCAATAAAAAACCATCTGAACAACAGTCAAGCAGATTTTGAGCTAGGTCCTGCTGAGGGGACACTCAGCAGGACTCACACACCCAAATCAATGGGACTTCCCAGGATGCTTGGGGGTCAGACTGGCTGCAGACACAGTCCCACACACCTCAAACTACTCCCCACCACTTGTGGCCACCCTTGCCCCCAACCCATGCCCCAATTCCCATGGTCATCAGGAAGAATGAGGCAAAAGCCACAGACCAGCCACATTCAAAGTCGGAAGATTAAAAAGGGGATGCCCAAGTCAATCCCCTCAGAGTGTACAACAGACACATGGAGCAGGGGAAGAAAAGGAATTTACTACTCTGGAACACACAAAGGATGCTCCACATCCCACAAGTCCACAAGATAGAAATTATTATTCCCATTGGACAGAAAGTGAAAATAAAGCAAAGGTCACGCTTCTGTGAATTTACTCAAAATGCCATGGCTGCACACACACTCAGACCTTCCCTCGAGACTCACCAGATGAAGGGCTGTGAAAAGGGGTGAGTGGGGTTGGATCTGTGCATCACAGGTGGTTTCCCCACCTTAGTTCTCTAACCTCCACGGCGACTTAGGCCAAATGTAATGCTGTGCTCTGGTCGCCTGTTCCATGTGCATCAGCCCAATGTCTTCAACCAGATCCTCTCCACATCCCTCACTGTGCTGGCTCACGTGCTGAGCACGCCAAAGGTTCTTGGTAATAGCTGCAGATCAACTAGATGAAAGCATGTACCCTTCCTTGGTTGGCTCCTCCTAAGGGATTACTCAAAGAATTTTCCCCACTAAAGGCCTTTGCTACAACCTCAATTTAGGGTTTGAAAATACTTAAAAAGCTAGCTCCCCTCAGAAAAGAAAGAAAATTCAAATGGCTTTTGCCCTCAGTCATATCTCTTTCCCTCAGCGGTATCCCAGGAGCGAGGACATCAAACCTGTGCTGCACAGGCAGAGGCAGGAGCTGGTGGCTCCCCAGGTAGGTTGGCCATCCTTCCATTGAGTCCCTACCATGCTCATGGGACAAATGGCATTTTTTGTTTTTCTTCTCATCTTCCCTTTGAGATCATGAACCATCTTATGGCTCCCAGGTACTCCAATGCCCAGCACAGTGGCTGGCCCAGAGGAGGCATTCAGTACAAATTTGTGGAACTGAACCAAAAGTGCCTTCCAGAGCCCAAAGCCAACAAGGCTGGGAAACCTAGTCATGTGGGTTGTGAAGATGGTCCATCTGCTTCTTAATGAAACAAGTCTCAGATCACCAAATACTCAAACCTGAATGACACAAGACATGGTCACAAATTGTTGGGGGAGTGAGAAGTCCCTTATAAGCACCACAACCAGATAAAAGATAGAAGTACCAACAGTACCTAAAAATTAATGTCAACACTCTCTCTCTCATGCACACTCATAGAGGTACACACACTCTCTCTTAGCTAGCGGTTCTAAAAGTCATTTTGACTCTGTAAGCTCAACTCTTTTTGGACCAGAAAGCCCTCACCAGAAGCCAGCCTTCTACAATTTCTCATTCTGTCACAGACCTTGCCCAGACCCTCAACCTACCTTACTTGCCCTGTGGCCCTAGCTCAGGCAAACCCAGCATCACAGAGATCATCATCAGGCCCAAGAAGTAGACACAGGTGTCTCACATCAGAGAAAGATGCCAGGAGAATTGGGGTTCTGCACTCAAGTTGAGAAACAGAAAATAATAAGACATAGAAAAGAGGAGAGGAAGGTAAGGGAAATTCATTGGGCATGGACAGGAAAGAGAGATTTTTGCTGCTTCTGCATTAATTTAGGCCCTCTTAGTAACACTAGCAATTTATTGAGCACTTACTACATGCCAGGTGCTGAGCAAGTGTTTCACAAGCATTATCCCATCTAATCATCATAACACTATACAGTAGGTACCACTTTCCCTATTGTACAGATCAGGAAACTGAGGCTCAGAGAGGTAATGTAACTTGCTCTAGCTCACATAGGTAGCAATTAGTGGACTGGAATTGGAACCCAGTCAGTCTTGATTCCAGAGCCCTAGTTATTTACCACTCCTTACCCCATAACTCTCATCTGGGCTACATTTCAACAGTTAGTCTTGTTTATATCCCCAGCATATAGTACAATGCCTGACACATACTGAAAATGCAAATGCTTATTGAACAAATGAATGAATGAATGAATGGACAAATGACTCCACCTGGAACAAGAAAGCAGAGACCGAGTGGCTCTGAGGTGGGGCAGCAGAAGTGGCGTGCTCAGCAGCTGTGCCCCGTGGCTGGCCTGGAGCTGTCCAGCTGGCCCAGACCCCAGCAGCCTCTGAGCCTCGGCTGACACACTTTGGCAAGGGAGGCCACCAGAGCTGTCACATCATTCACCAACATGCCCATCAAGTGTATTCAGTTCTCTTCAACCCGCATTGGCATTTTAATTACTGTTGGGTAAACTAATTTGTACAAATGAAGGCCAGGCTGCCTAATAGAATATGCAAGCTCTCTGACCTCTGACAGGCACTGACACGAGATACAAAGGCGGCTGAGGAAGGCTTTTTATCTGAGCCTTATTACTCTCTATTACTCCAATTAGTCAGGCTCCAGTGCTCCTAATTGGAGGAAAAATTGCAATTAAATCAATTTTTGATGGGCTGCAAGTGGGCTCCCGAACCGCCCTGCTTGTGAAACACTGATATTATAGCAGCAAAGGTCACAGGCCTCATCGGCACCTGGGGGCCCCCCGATTTCCCTTGGCCCCTCCTTAAATACCTCAAGGAAACCCCTGCCCCTCCATCAGCTCGGCCAGCAAGGGTGGGAAGGAGGGAGTCATTAGAACATGTCAGGTCTCATTGCTGCTGCCGCCATCTGCTAACCTCCGCCACTGACATCATTACAGCACTAAGTCCCGAAGCATGAATACAGTGCGAAGGTCACACAAACTCACTCGGTGAGGGGAAGCCACGAGCATAGCTGCAGTGACAGCACTGTGAGGGAGGGACCAGTGGAGTGGGAACAGGAGGTCAACAGAAGTCAGGAAGGGGAAAGACACAGGCAGGGGGCAGATGAAAGTGTGAGACAGCCAGCTCCTAAGATCCAGCCAACAGGGCACCCTGGGTCACCAAAGGGGTAGGGAAATAGATGTGTTTGGGAAGGGGGAAAAAAAGAGGCAAATCTTATTCTCTCTCCAGCAAACATCCGCTTTGTAGCTGGGGAAACATCCACCTGAATGCTGTACACAGAACTAGAAGGCTGCTTGGGTCAGATCTGTGATAGGGGACAGGGACATGCTTGTTGGGCCTACCATCCAGAGCAGTGACTGTCTAGACATGGGGAGGTGGATCCCTAGGACTAAAACTTTAAGATCAGATAGGCGAAGGTAAATACAACATTGTTCATCAAACTAAAGGATAGTAAGACCAAGAGGCTTATCTGAAGCTTTACTAAGTTTAAGGCAAATTTTTAAAAGTTCCATTTCACACAGTAATTGGAATGCCTTACCTCATCGAGATGGTGAGGATAGAAAATATAAATTCAAAAGTTTAGCCAACTTCATGGATGACTGAACCACAATGGGCTAACAGGAAAAGGAGGATATGCCTTGCCTTCAAGGGGTCAAGACCAAAACATGTTAAATAAATGATGATCCATCTACTTAATGGACTACTATACAGTCATTTAAAATGATGTTCCCAAAGAATACGGGCAAGATGCTTATGATATACCATTATAAGAGAAAAAAGTAGGGTACAAATAGCATTATTACAACTGCTTTAAAAAGAGCCTATGCATAGAAAAGGAAAGAGTGGAAGAAACATACTAAAATGATAAAGCACACATAAACAACTGCTCCATGTGCTCCTGAAAGAATGAAATGGCAACATGTTCCAGCGCTAAAAGAAAAACTGACTGGGTCAGATTTCTGAGAAATGATAATACAACATTCATAAAACATTCATAAAACTAGGTACCCAACATGAGGCATGGAAAAAGATGAGCTATACATGGTCACTATTTGCAGACCTAGAAAATCGAAAAGACTCGACTAAAAAACTGTTCCAACTAATATGAGGGTGAGATGAGGTCGCAGGCATGCCGCACGCAATAGCGGAAAGGAGCGCAGGCGTGGACTCCTGGCCCTGCCATGTAATAATTGTGTGATCCTGGGTGAGTTACTTAATCTCTCTAAAGCCCAGTTTCTTCATCTGTAAAACAGAAATAATAATAGTACCTAGGCATACGCTTGTTGTAAAAATTATAACAGATAAGATGCTTAGAATAGCGTATGGTATGTAGCAAACACCCATGGATGTTAGCTGTTATTATATACCAGCAATAATCAATTGAAAATGTAATTTAAAATCCACTCACCAAAAGAATTCAAAAACTGTAAAATATCCAAGAATAAACCTAACAACAATTAAAAAAAAACAAGAGAAAACAAACAAACAGAATAAACTCAGCAAAGACCTATATGAAAAAAAACATAAAACTTTACAAAAGGACATAGAATTATTGAATAAGTGGAGAAATATATCATGTTTCTGGATAAAGTCTCAAGATTATAAAACTGTTGGCCGGGTGCAGTGGCTCAGGCCTGTAATCCTAGCACTCTGGGAGGCCGAGGAGGGCGGATTGTTTGAGCTCAGGAGTTTGAAACCAGGCTGAGCAAGAGCAAGACCCCGTCTCTACTAAAAATTGAAAGAAATTAATTGGACAACTAAAAATACATAGAAAAAATTAGCCGGGCATGGTGGCACATGCCTGTAGTCCCAGCTACTCGGGAGGCTGAGGCAGAAGGATTGCGTGAGCCCAGGAGTTTGAGGTTGCTGTGAGCTAGGATGACGCCATGGCACTCTAGCCCAGGCAACACAGCGAGAGTCTGTCTCAAAAAAAAAACAAAAAAAACAAAAACTGTCATTTCTCCCCTAATTAATCTATAAATTAAATACAGTCCCATATAAACAAGATTTTTCACTCAATCGATTCTAAAATTCATCCACGAGGGGAAATGCACAAGAATAACCCAGGAATAACTGAAAAATAACAATGAAAAAGAAGTTGCTCTATCAGATCAAAATATACTATAAAACTGTAGTATGCTATTCACGCTAGAACAGATCAATGGATCAGAACAAAGAATCCAAAGCCGCACCCATATATTTGTAGAGAATCAGTAGATCTTAAGCATGGCCTTTAAAGAGAGTAAAGAGTGAACTAATCAATAAACGGCACAGAGACCACTGGATACAACAGAAGACGTCATATACAAGAAGCTGAAAGGAATTACCATGTATAGTCAAAAGGTTAATACCCCGAGTATATACAGAGATCTTATAAATCACAGAGGGAAAAGTAGGTAAATGAGCACAAATTTGAATAAGTAATTTACAGAAAAAATGTATCTGGTCAAAAAACATGAAATAACATTAAATCTCTAGTAAGCAAAGAACTGCAAATTAGAAAAACAATAAAAATAATTACAAACACACAGTATTTACTATGTGCCAGGTGTTGTTCTGATCAGTTTACATAGATTAGTTCATTTAACCCTCAGAACATTACTACATGTTTGATATTTTTCTAGGTATAATAATGGTACTGTGACTACATTTTAAAAGTACCATTATCTTTTAGAGCAGCGGTCCCCAACCCTTTTGGCACCAGGGACTGGTTTCACAGAAGACAATTTTTCCATGCGACCGGGGATTTGCGAGGGGTGCAGCTCTGCAACCTGGTCCCTAACAGGCTGTGGACTGGGGATTGGGGACCATAGTTTCAGAGTATGTACTGAAATATTTATGGATAGAATTATATGTCTAATATTTGCTTCAAAATAATATGCGAGGGGAAAGTATGTGGGGAGTATCAACGGAGCAAGATCATCCAAGAGTTGGTAATTATTCTACTTCTGTAGAATATTTTGAAACTTTCCATAATAAAAAACTCTTTAAGAAGTCACTATGAAGAATGTACTACCAATATTATCCCCATTTTATAGGTGAGGAAATTGAGGAATGGAGAGGTTAAGGAACTCACCAAGGTCACACAGCTAGTAGGAAGGGGCACTCGTGACTTGACCTCAGCCAGATGGGCTGCAAAGTCCATCTCTTACCACTATTCTATACTTACTCTCCAAATTAAATATTTTTTACCAATTATGGTGGCAAAATTTTTCAAAAAACTGATATTAGCCAGACTGATAAGTATAAGGAAGAAACAGGTAATTGTCTACACTGTTCATGGGTATATAATCTGATACAGCCCAACTGGAGGGCAATTTGGCAGCATCTACCTCCTACCCAAGGGCAGGAGAGTCCATTCACACTATCTACCACATGGCTTTCCCCATCCAAGGGCCTCATAACTATGGCGGGGCTTAAAAGAAGAGGGGCCCTGATCACCAACCAATGGCAAAGAGTCCCACAGTAACATCCAGCAAACTGAAAAAAGAGAGGCAGAAGGGAGAGTGTCAACCTATGGATTCACCACCACCATGTGCATCCCTGAACCACTTCCTTCCATCAGGACAGAGGTAGTAGGAGGGGAGGTGAAGCTCTACACTCTTCAACCTGATCTGATTGCTGTGGCATGTTCCACCATTACCCTGAAGGCTATGGGTGTGGGCAAGGGCAGCACAAGGAGAAGGAAGGGGGTGTCATGGAGGTTGATAGGCCAGCAGGGCTTGTTATGCATCATAAATTATACACAACAGGGCTACAGAAGGACCCATGACAATAAGACCTAGCAAGTAAAGTCTATTCCTCAAGAAAGGAGCGCTCCATTTGTAGAGGAGTGCCAGCAGTAAACTCTGGTGTATACGTCAACTCCTTCTCTGTGATCAGAGACAACAAGGTCCCCAGAGTCTTCACGTTGGCCACATACAATGAGACTTACATTACTGGGAGAAGCAGCAAACTCATAAGGCTGGAAATAGTAGCAGAGGTCTTTCTCTGCAACATTTCCATTACAGGGCCTTTCAGGAAGGCAAAGTTCTGAGGAGCTTCCTTGTGTCCAAATCAGTTAGCAGCACCAGGAATCTTGACCTTGAACTTTGTTCCTCCTCAAGATTTCCTGTCCTCTTAACAATGGTACTAAAGAGAGGAAAGGCAGGAGCTCTTGTGTTCCACACTAATCTGGGAGGTAAACTGTATTCTTGCAGTCTAATTCCAAATCGTGCAGCCTGCTAGTCATTTTCCTTTGGGGGATACCTAGACAGGTCAGGCCGTTGCCATCCCAGGACTTGGCTCCAGTCTCTCTCTGCCCCATTGGGAGGGTGGTAGGCCACTGCTTATTGATCCAACCTTGTGTCTGCAGCCAGGTTCTTTCCCCTGTGCATGTCACATTAGGAATATGGCAGATTTTTCTGAGGACACCATCAACACCTTACAAAGGAAGAATCCCTAATCAACTGACTAGTAATGAAGCAAGGAGGAAGACATCAGAGGCTATAGTGCAACAGTTCCTTTCAGACTCTTAACTTTGTTTGGGAGCTGGTAGCCAAGGTCTTTGAGCTCGGTCACCATTCACACGGACATTTTGGTACTGGATATCATGGAGTAATTTAATTTTTATAAAAACAGTAGATACCTATTGTTCTGTCTGCCCTACACTCTCCTTTGATACATGTGATTCCTGAGAGATCTGCCATGTTCTTACATGACTCTCCCTCCCTGGACACATTAGTTAATCAAGGGGTGGGCAGCTCAGCCAAGCTGGGCCAGTGAGTCTCTGCCCTGGGATTTTTGGAAGCCAGTCACTCCTGTGACTTAAGCAATGAGTTGCCAAACTCAGGAGCTCTTGGCAGCCTTCTGGAATAAGCTGGTCAGCTGGGCGAAAGGAAGGAACTAAGATCCAAGAAGAAACAGAGATGAGCACCCCAGAAATCCTGGCAGCACTGTGGCCTCTGAGCCCAGCTATTCCTGAGGCCTGCTGTATTTGAATTCTTCTTTTGGCCTGGTTGTTCAGCTTTTCCCCTGGATTTCATGAGCCAAATATTCTCACTTTTATTTATGTTAATTTGAATTTGGTTTCTGTCACTTACAACCAATTTGTCCTGAATAATATAGAGCAAGCCTCTGTTCAGCAGCTGCTGGGCTTCTCACCCAACTGAATGTCCTCACTGAGACCCAACTGAAACCTTAGATACCTGGTTTGTCTAGGGCCATACTACCCTGAACGTGCCTGATCTCGTCTGCTCTCTGAAGCTAAGCAGGGTTGGGCCTGGTTAGTACTTGGATGGCAGATACCTGGCTGTGCCAATCTGCTGGACACCTTGAGGCCTAAGAACAAATACCTCAACCACAAAATCAATAGCTGGTGGGTCTGCTAGGAGAGCAGATAAAACAAAGCAGCACAGGCTGGCCTGGAACTCCAAAAAGGAGATGAGATATTCTCTTATAATGAGGCCTGAAAACAGTGGCAGAAAAAATCTTCCCTTCCACTCCCAGTAGGAGGTGGGGAGATGGTCTGGCCAACAGCAGATAACAAGGATGCTGTTTGAGGGATGGGTGTATAGTTTCCAAGGGACAAAGCCCTGATCTTCAGAGATTTGGCTCCTTGAATCCCTTTTTATGGACTGATGAGACTGAAAGTTCTACTGGAAACCACAAGCCTCATTCTGATGGGACTGAGTTTGGGCTACTCTCAGACCCTTCCACTTTCAACAACTATAGTACCAAGCATCTAAAAGATAGATAATTTAAAGATACTTTCCAGGTATTCATCTAATTTGAATTAAAAGCATGCACAAAATAATTAAGATGCTGATGGAAAACATAAGAGTTAATTTTACTATTTTCACTTTGTGTATGTTTGAAATTTTTCAGAATTAAAAGTTTAAAAAAATACACATACACAATTAAAACCAACTGACTGTGATCTTTCTCTGTAACCCCAAGCAACTCCTTTGTTACAATTTCTTTTATCTCTTCCCCTCCCTAACCTGGTACAAATGACCCAAAAACCTAGGGAAAAATAAATCTGACTACAGAAGCAAACTCAAATATTCTACTTCTGAATCCCTCTGAGTGACATACACACACACATACACAAAATGCAAGAGGAACCAAGCAGAAAACTCACACAATGCACATAAGATTTTGTTTTTCTTAAAAAATAACAAAAAAACACAAAACACACACTTAAAGTAGTCTCAAAACACCCTCTTACTCTCTTTTTAAATGAATCTGGCCCAGATCAGAAAGACATTTGAAGTCTAAGTCAGAAATTAGGTATGAGGAAACCAAAGCCCATTGATGGAAAATCACATCGTGGTATATAAAAATAATAAATGACATATGCCATATAAAAACTCTATAAATGTTACTATATAGTACATAGACACACATGTGTATGTGTTCAGGGGTATGTAGGTATGAATATATATATATAATAAAAAATTGAAGCAAAACATGGCAAGTACCTGAGGCTCAGGTTCCTCTGAAGACCCAGCCCCTCACAGGTTGCCACCATGTGGAGCCTGCCACAGTGAGCTGCCTGCTCTCTCAGCTACTCCACCCCTCTAAGACCCCCAGATTCCAACCAGCCCTTGATCTCTGTAGAAACTCCCTTCCACACTCCTGCTCAGGACTTTGTCAGCATCCCTCGCCTCCCTACTGCCAGCCTGTAGACACCAAATTCTACCTCCTAAGGCCCCTTGGTAGGCAAACAACTTGGCATATTTGCTTTCTGGGAAAAGTCTACCCCTCAATGTTTAATTTCACCTCTTTGGAACATTGGCATAAAGGCCAAACACATCATGAGCCACAGGGAAGCACTGGGGCCAGTGCAGTGCCTGACTCAATGCCATGACCACCATCAGCGCCACCAGGCCCTTCCCTAAAGTGCCAAGATTTAGGGCAGGGTAGGGTGTGCCTACATTACCTGTGATCTGTGAGGACACATGTGTCTATGTACTTGTAAATTACCAAATTATAGACTCCTAATGCACGAGTCGACCTCCCTCCCTGCCATCCTCCCCAGATAAGAAGAAATCAGATCACCTTATCTTTCCAACTCGTGCTTCTCCTCAGAAATTGGGGAGGAGGGGCTTTGCCAACTGGAGACTCCCACAGCCATATCACGCAAGCTAGATACCAAGAAAGCGTGTGCCAGCCTGGGCCACTGATTTCTTTCCTGCTGAGTCTCCACACTTCACCCCACCCAAGCAACATGGAGAGCAAAACTGCAGAGATTAGCACGTCCACCCCTTACTCCCCGCAAACCATTCCTAGCCCAGGGCCAGGAGGTGGCTGCTGGCCATTCAGCCCTCAGTTGCCGACTGTCTGAGGCAGAAAGCTATGCTGTGGCTTAACTCCCAGGTGCTGGGATTTGGCTCCTGGGAGGAGAGAGACCATGGGCCGAGTCACAGCCTTGGGAAGAGGTGCTTGCCCAGCTGGGTTGTCTTGGCCTTGCCACCCTTTGCTGAGGATAGTGTGTGCGTACCCACACGCACACACATACAGCCTTGTGTTTGCTCCCTTTGGTAAGGGGGCACACAGGATGCCCCACATAATGTCTGCATAATGTCTCTGTTCTGAGGAGCAGATAGCGGTCCATGGATACACATTATGTCCCACACAGCAAGCTCCACACACATCCTGGGGACACACCGTGCCCACGGGGTCTCTTTACCCAACCCTACTGGGCAGTTGTGATTTTGCACCAGCCCAGGTGTTAAGCCCTGTGATTTTTCTCCCCTTTTGGCCTGTCTCTGTCCCTCCCTCTGCCCTCCCATGGTAAGTGCTTTCAGGCCACACAATGAGTGGAAGGAGGAGAAACACTTCTATTGAGGAAGGCGTTTTGTTGTTTCATCCCTAGGGGGGGCTGTGGTAGGAAAGTGGGGGAGCCTACAAATTTCTAATAAGCAGTTTCTCTCCTCAAAGCTAAAATGATTTTCTTTAATTGCTTGGTGGGAACAGTTTATTGTGGGGGTCTCTGCCCTGCCCTGCAAGCCTAATTGACTTACTGAAGTTTAACAGGGGCTTTCACCTGGAGAGACCACAATTATTCCCCCCATCCCACATTTGTACCTGGGCTCTCCCCACAGGGGGCCTTTGTTCCCCCTAAATACAGCAGTGACACAAATGTCCTCAGCAGCAGGGGAACACAGGGAAGTGGTAATTTTCAGCCCAACGCAATTAGCTGAGGGCTTTTCAGCTTTCCCAGTGAATGGTGGGGAAACTCTGGCATGTGGGAATGGTGAGCTGGGGCTGCTCTGTGCAGGCCAAACAAAAGAGGCCTCTGAATTGGGCCCTGTGGTGAGCCAGACCAGGGCCAGTGGGGGCTGCTGGGACTGGGGCCTGGACAAGGGAAAGAAGGTGCTGCCATCCGTTACCTACACCCTCCCAATCTGTGTCTTCCAATCAGGGTTGGCACCCCAAATAGCTTTCTGGGAGATGGCGGCCCTCAAGACAGTTGACCTGTACTTAGCACCACAGCCTTGCATTTCTGAAGCAAAGATAGGGAAAGAATAGTGAATTGAGCCCGAGCCAGCGTGGGACAAGAGAGGTGGCTATGTGGCAGAGTGGCCACAGTGCTGTATTTGCTCAGCTCTCCTCAGAGGACCTGGGGCTGGAGCTCACATCATGTTTTGGGCCTTCATGGACACCCCAGAGTCAGGAATCATCAGGGAAAGAGATTCTCCTGGGAACACAGATACAGACTCAGGAGATTCCTGTGACACTTAACTCTACTGTTGCCACCACAGCAGCCCTACTAACCAGTGCTGAGCAGAGGAAAGAGAGTCCTCTGCTTAGAAGTGGCTTCAATGCTAGGCAGGTACAAGGTGGGAGCAGCATGTGGCTTATCTGAGGTCAGTGCCAAGGTGTGCAAAGGCTGGCACATGGCTTCGGCAGCAGAAAAGTAACTGCAGAGCCAGCAGCAAGCAGGCCTGCCGGCCTCTCACAACTAGCCCTAGAAGAGCCCTGACCCCAGACCCAGGGGAAAAAGCAGCAGTTCTCCTTTAAAAAAAATGCAAAAATGATAAACAGAACAGAAGGGCTGTTTGACAAATGAGTTGTGCACAGGTGAGAGAAAGAATGAGGACTTGAGATAATTGCCTGGTGAAGACACCCAGAACCCAGACCAGGGCAGGCCCCAAGGCAAGCAGGACCATGGTGCACTAGAGGGCAGAGGGCTGGCGCTTGGCAGGCTTGCATTTAGTGACAGCTCAGCTGCTCACAAGCTGCCATGCTTTGGGCAAGCCTATAATCTCCTGGGACCTCAAATTTCTTGTCTGTAAAATGGGAAACAGTTACACTAGAACAATACTTTTCAACCGTAAAAAGAACAACAGAAACACTTCTGTGAGCTAGCATCTATAATAGATTTCTAAGACAGTACCAGGGGAGCTATTTCAGATGAACAGTCATCACCCATGTGACTTTCCACCCTCCTGCCTTTGACACAAACTTTTAGAGCCCTGTCTAGAAACCCCAGAACCATATACTCTAAAAGGCTACTCTGCTAATAACATAATCCAGCAGAACCCGGGACTGATGAAAAGGAACAAAGCTGAGATGCCCACAGCACAGGCTACTGCTCTACAGCCCTGCCGCCCAGGCTGCCCTCCAGTCGTGCCAACAGAAATGGGACCATGCCCCCATTTGCCATCCAAAACCTCACCACATGCAGTAGACTCTCTGACAGCCTAGATGAACTATATCCAGGGCAAACTATGGCCGTGGACACTTGGAGCAGTTTGGCATATGGTTTGTAGGTGGCGATCAGGTCAAACTTTTTGCCTGTTTATCCAACACTTGAGATCTAGCCATGAAAACTGCTATGATATGATGTGCTACCCCACCTCACTCTTTCTCTGGCCTGGACAGGCTACTAGGAACTACTGTTCCCACTCTCAGCCCCACCCCAAGCCCTCACAAAAGAGTTCAAAGTGATTCTCTATAAAAGAATCTAAAAAGCAAACGGTGGCTAGTCCTAACACTTACAGTTCAGAGATGTGAAACCAAACCCTGCCTTCAGACCCTTGCCAGTAATCCAACAGTTTGCAGGAGACAAGCAGGCCTGCAAGATGGGAGGCCCGTGAAGGTGCATGAAACAGGTTGCTCAGAACAACTGGCTCTGCTCCTAGTCACATCTGGCTTGGATTCTGTCTCCCCATCTTCCTGCTGCCCCTGATCAATCTTGTGTCCTGCCTATATAGGACACCCTCTCCCCTTCACCTTTTCCTCAGACACACTCAGAGGCTGCCTCCCCAAGACAAACAGAAGATCTTGCTCTGGGAATGGCCACCCCTCTCACAAAACAAGGCCTTGCCTGGGCAATTCCTAAGCTGGAGGCAGGCAAAGACAGGGGTTTTATTTCTTCAAAAAGTACCTGAGGGCTTTCCAAGCCAGTCCTGTGATAGGTGCTGGGGTGTTCAAGAAAAACAAAATTCACATAGGCTTGTCCTTAGGCAGTATAAGGTCCAGCCAGAGAATCAAGTCTTGAATTCATATTTTTTTGGAAAAATTGGAAACAATTCAAGACAATCAACAAGTTCTAATCCCAGATGGGAGAGCGCAGCATGGTATGGGGAAGCAGCAAGTGCAGCATGGCGATTAAAAAGCACGCACTCTGGAGTCAGACGCCAGGACTCAAACTCTGGGTGTATCAGTTGTAAGAGATGTGACTCCAGCCATGTTAGTTAACATGGCCTCGTTTTCCTTACATGTAAACCGAGGATACGACAGGACCTATCTGGGAAGATTAAATGAGATATAAAGTGTTCAGCATAGTGCTTGGCATTGAGTTGGCACTCTATAAGTGCTAGTCACTCTCATCATTATCATCATCACTGGCTAGGCAAAAGAGTGTCACTCGGGATTCTTGATCAAGGTAGTGGCCTAGCAAACAGGACCTGCACCATCCCCTCCTGCATGCTTCCCCTCCTGAAGCACGAGGAACTGGGGTAAGAAGTGAGACCTCAGGTTCCCTGTCTATTCTGCAGACCACTTAGAAAGCTACTGTCAATGCTGATGACACACAAGACAAATTTAACCTGGCCAGGGCCTCAGGAGATCCCTTAAAGGGGCAAACTGGAATTTGAGCCCCCTGAAACTGACCACAGCCCCCTTAGCTATCTCCCACCTCTCAACTCCCTAGGATCAGCCTGCTGGCTGGAACGCAGCAGCCCCCATGCCAGCAGAAGGCCCTGCCTAGGCAGAAGGCTGAGAGGCACAGGTGTTCTCAGAGGAGATCCCTGGGCTCCATAAAGCATTTCCCCTCTAGGTGCAACAAAGCTGGGGCTTGTTGCTAGTCAAGGCGCCTTTGCTTGCTTGGGCTGTGGCCCAGACTGAGGCGGCTGGGGCAGGCCACGGGACGCAGAGCTAGGAGGGGCAGCTGGCCAGACCTTTTGGCACCAGCTTCCTCCTTCCCTGGGTTTCTCACTTTGTTCGGCATGGCAACCCAGAGGAGGCTGGGGAAAGCACTTTTCAATACCCAGCAAATAAAGCCACAGGGAGAAGGAGAAGGATGAAAGGTTGGGGGTTTTAAAATTTGGTTTTGGGGTATTTAGTTGGTTTGAAAAAATAATAAAAGGAAGTTGTTTCTGCAATCCAATTAATTTCAAACCCAGGACTTAGATCATAAACAGCCTACAGTGATCCCACAGCACCTAATACCTGTTAGCTCTTTTCTGAGATTTAAAGTCCCAGTGGAACCAGAGTTGGCCCCAAGAGGCCTGGAGGGAAGTTTTCTATCACTTGGCAGGGGTGGGATGGTGATGGTTAAGGATGGGGCACAAGCATGGCTTCAGTCAGCCCTACTGCAAAACTCTGGGACCTCAAGCTCCCCAAGTCCATACACGCCCGTGCAGTATTGCTAGCTGTAGGTATGCATGGCTTTCCAAATGGAGGCTTAACATCCAGGGGCTGCCGGAGCCCACTTATTCCCAAGAATCATGTCCTCCTGGCCCTAGGTCTGGGCAAGGACTCCTACAATGTGAGGAGGAGCTTCCAGTGGTGACTTTATCTGTTCCCCTCATTATTTCCAGGGAATGGAGCTCTCATCCACAGGTCATTTTGCCTCTGTTGGCTCCTTTCTACTGGGTCCCAGAGTGCTGACTCTGCACTTTCTTTGGGCAACTACCACCTTAGAGAGGATGAGGGAAGGAAGTGTTCTCACTGGGTCTCTGAAGTAGGAGAGGGTTTCACACAGGAGTTTAAGCAGTTGCTGACCTGCAAATCCTTCCCTAAACAGCTGCCTGCCCATCCCATCCAATTCCTCAAGTTTAGCTCAACCCACTCACACCACACAGACAACTGCTTTGGCATGTTTTTCTCATGCATTTCTGAAATCCCAAACTATAAAATCATGGAGTTTTCTCTTTGGAAAAATAGTAGGACACCAAAGAAAGGAAGCTTGACTGGAAGTCAAGTCACTTGAGTCACTTGAGATGGGATACAAATCTTTCAGAAGAATGATGAGAAATGACACAAATTTGCAAATACACTTGGCGGTCATATGGGTTCCTGACTTAATGGCTGTGACCCACATCACTTAAGACTTTCATTTCTACACAGTACTTGTCCAGGTGCTGGACACCTCTAGCTGCTGACTTGAGGTACCCTCAAGTCTAAAGTTTCTAGAGGAAACCAACTTCCCATCCTGCCCCAGGATTCTGCTATCCCTCTGGGACAAAGCCAAGGAGCTTAGACCCTGATAACACCCTGCGCAGAATCCGCAGGTCAGCTGCCACCAGTGTGGGCCTGGGCCTCTGCCAACTTCACAGATCTTCCCTCTGCCACGCTCAGCTCTGTAGTCTCCCATACAACCACAACTGCACATTACAACTTGTTTGAGAAACACACAACTTCAACACAACAAACAACATTTCCATGCACTGTGTCACTAATAGAATGAGGATTCACAGGCAAGGGCAGCCATGACAAGAAGAATGGGCAGGAGATAACCCAGAGGAGAATAGAACAGTAATTCCCCAAAACTCAATAAGTAGGTTCCTAACTACCTCTCCATGCTCCAGAGAAATGGAAATGATGGAATCCACACAGGCACACTCTCACTGATTTCAAGGTGTCTTCTGGAGGTGACTCTGACCCAGAAGAAATGGTGTCATCAATACAAAGTGATGAAGGTGAAAGCAGAGGACTGCATGTGGTTCATCTCAGGAGAGGCTGCTATAGCTTGGCGGGAGGGCACCAGAGACTAAGGGACTGCCTGCCACCCTGACATAGTTATAAGACACAGGCCCAGAAACAGGTGACAGATATACAAACTGAGCTGAGAGGAGGGTACAGGACCTGTGTCTGCAAATTAAGTAATAGTGCTGGCTATCTATTGCTCAGTTAATTTTCGTGAGGTGCTAACTGCTTCCTCTGATCATCTCTTCTGCTTTGCTCTGGGGAAGCAGAAAGTGCACTTCCCCTCTTTGTGGGAAGAAACAGGAAAAAAGACAAAAAGAGGGAAACAGAAATGAGCTGCCTCCTACAGGCACTCAGTGAGCTCATAAATCCTAGGTTCGCCCAATCACCAGGAAGGTCCCTATCCACTAAAGAAAGGGATTAGGCCTCCATTAAGGAAGAGGTCTACCGACCACAGGAAGATATCCTACATAATTTAAAGTCCCAGGTACTTCAGAAAGATGGAACTAAGCACAGACTTTTAGTAAAAAGCAAAGGATAGTTTGGGTGGGAAAAAGCAAAAATTCTGGAACTTTGATGACATCACAAGAAACACTGATTTGAAATGACAGATTTTGTACCCTCTGCTCTTGGGTATGAACTCTCCATGACAAAATAATACCTTTTCTCAGCTTTCTTGAGAACACTAAATACCAGATGATCTGCTTGACTAGAAAGAACCTAGACAAGTCATTTCCTTGAAGCAAACACCCTGGATCAGAGTTTTCTGGGGGACTGATTGTACTTTGGACATGAGCCCTGGGGTAGCAGCAGTGGGAAAAGGAGTCAGAACTATAAAGCCAAGTTCATTATCTGAGTCAGATAATCTTTCGTGGACAGCACCAGACTGCCCCTTCATGGATGGAAGTTAATATGCATCCAACCAGGCCCAGTTAAAGGCCCCACCAGCCCTTCCCTGGCCCATAAGAACAAGGTCCCACGTATGCTGGGAAACAACAGTTTTGTCAGACCATTGCGCTGCATCTGCATTCCACCATTTTGTCCTTTTAACATAAAAGTTAAAACAGACATCAGGTCTCCTAGGAGGGCAGGTTTTCTGATCAACATTGCTCCTGTCATTCCAAATTCTTCAATCTTCGTTTCAGAAGTGAGGTTTCCACCCCCAGCAGAGCTTTTCCCACCTCCTTTGTGTTGTCAGGGAATGAGGCCTCTAAGCACCCTCCCACCAGCCCATCTCTCCTCCTCTCCCTTGCTCCAAACTCTGCTTTAAATCCCTGGGTGTTCTGCAAAGTTACCAAGAGCAACTCCTGCTTCTTCCTCCACCCTAAATACAATTATACTTTTAAAAGGCAAAAAGCAGCCCAGGGAATCCCCAGAGAGGCCTGCTGCACTCTTCCCTTATAATGAAGCTTAATAATGAAATGTCCTGTACTGCAATTAGTTGGAAATGCTCATTTTCTCCAGCTGAACACCCCCTATAGATATATCTAATTCGTTTCCATGCTTTCATCTCTCTCCTCCATCAAGTTTGCATTTAAAGGTTATGATGTGTTGGTGCCCTCGCAGCCAAGGGGGAATAACAGAGCTTTCTATAATCTTGGAGCCCCAGCCTCACCATCTCTGCACCCCAATCCCCATTATCACATCCATACACATGAGCTCTGTCTCTCCCTAGCTTTTAATGAGCAGTCCAAAATAAGGAAGAGAAGGGAGAGGAGAAACAACATTTGGAAAAATAAAGGGAAAAGAACAGTAAAAGGAAAAAAGAAGAGGTGGGTATTGCTGGGAGTGCCTACTTCTCAATGAAAGAAATGTTCTCTGAAACAGTGACCCAAAGCAGGAGCTGCTTCTTACTCTTGGGCCCCTTTGGGACTTAGGGCCCTCAAGGGCCTTGGAGATCCAGCTTCTTTCCCCTCATCAGGCCTGGCACCAATTCCTGAGATAGTCTGAAGGGTGCCAACAGCAGCACAGATGAGCTGCTGTGCTTGGTGAACCTTGGCGGGATGCCTCCCTAGGGCTACCTTGTCTCTGCAGCCAGCCCACACCTCTGTCTTCTGTTCCATATGGAAAGTGAGGACACAGCCCCTTCCTAAAAACCTGGTTCCTCAGATGAAGGCCCCCAACCCCAGGACCACAAGAGATGCCAAACTGTGGCCCGGCCATGGTTGGGGGATAGAGACCTCATCTACTGGATCCCCGACTCTGAGGTACTTGGAGGTTTTGCTCTCCCTAGAAGCAGAGCAGGCCACACCCAGGCTGAGGCTCCCCGGAGTCTCCCCTTCAAGTCATGCACATGCATATTGTTCCCCAGTAAGACCGGGTGTACAGACCTGGTCCCCCAGCTCCTGGCACGAGGCTACACTGCAGGAACGCGAATGGTAAAGACAGAAGACATCCTGCTCACTGGTCCCTAGTGGTTCTACCTGTAACTGTGCCCAGTTCTCATTGGGGAAAATGCCTCCCATTTAACCCCTAGTTTCTAGGGACTCTCCCCTCAGCTGCCTGAGATGAGTATCTGTGATTTCCCAAAGCTCCCCTAGACACTTTGCCTCTTTTCTGTCTGGAGCTATTCTCTCCTGACTCTTACAATTGCAGGGTAGTCTCTGCAGCTGACTTCTGCTCTCCCAGCACCCCTCCTGCCTGCCCCTGCCTCCCCCAAACCCCTGCAAATGAGGCCCTGCCCTGGCTCCCTGAGGCTCACAATCTGTGTTCCTGCCAGACTCAGTCACAAGGGGGGTTTAACTCACTTCAAGCTGGCAGCCCTACGGGGTAGAACTAACCACCCCCCTCAAGGGGTGGTAGGGTGCCAAGCAAGCGTGTGCCCGAGCATCCCAAGGTGCTCTTGTTTTCTAGGCACCCCATGGTGGTCTGTAACAGACGCATGGACGGGGGAATCCTTTGCCAGCCAGAGTTGGCATCTCACCCTACCTCTCAAATCTGCCACTAGCCTCCAGGGCCGAAGACCCTCCAAGAAGAAAAGGCCCTGCAAGACAAAGACCTGAGGCCCCCCAGCCTGGCCTCCCAGACCAACACAGGCCCACATTAAAATCAACACTCCGTGAACACACAAAACTGACAGGGCAGAGGGGGAGCACATATCAGATACAAAGATCGGGCTCTCGGGAGACGCGGCCTGTTGGTCTCCCATGTTAGCTCCAAGTGACTAAGCGCAGGGTGGGAAATAACGCCACTGTGGCAGCAAAAGCTCCCGCCTGGGCCCTGAGTTCGGCAGCCTTTTCACAGGAAAGATGCCTCTGCCTGGAAAAAAATGCAAGCATTGTGTGGGGACCATTAATGCATGAGCCTCTGCACATTCCTTCGAGAAACAGGAGCACACCAGTCCCTGAGCCCCTGGCTCCGTCCCCCAGCGATTGTACAGGCCTGGAACACACTGCACATGCCACCTGGTCCTTCCCCCCAGGCCCCCAGCTCTGTGAGCGGTGGGAAGGGGCCCGCCAAACACCCTGGCTTCATTGTGCCCCAGAAAGAGGGGACTAATTACTCGCCTACACTCTGGAGGGCCCAGGGAGAAAACAGAGGCCAGTGGGGTAGAGAGGGTGGGAAATTAGGGGTGGGGGGTGAAAGAAGGGAGAGAGAAAGCCACAGGATACATTTCAAAGTTTCTCTAGCAATTTGGGGGTGGGGAAAGAAAGCCTGGTGCTGACGTGAAATCATAAGAGGTCAGGGCTGGGTCTCCCACCCTTGTGAGAAAGTGGTGAATCGGGGACGGTTTATCAAACGATCATTTTTTTCTTTTGAAACTGGGAGGCAGCAGCTTGGACAATTCTGCAGATGTGCTTGATGAGTTAGGGACAAAAATGGCCCTTCTCTGCCCCCCTCCTCCCCTCCCTCTATAAGGGCTCCCATCGGGGGTTGCTTCTCCCTCCACTGCCTCCCGGGCCCTCCCCTCCCTTCTTCAGTGGTCAGCTGAGACCCCCACCCACTGCTTGCTTTTGTACTCTTGGCCTTTGGACATACTGACAGGGGCCTTTATGAGACCCCAATCAAGACCCCCATGTCACAGGTACCTAGTAGAGACACCAGACCTTTTCAAACAAGGGACAACAAGGAAAATCGGCTGGCCCATTGTCTCTCCTCTGTGCTAAGTGAGATGAAAGGGGCCCGCGGCCCCCTCCCCACAGCCCGCCTGCCAATCACCTCTAGTTATTAAGGTCACAATGTGTAAATTCTTTTGACCTGCACCTAATCAAAGATTCACCGGCCCTTTCAAATCCGAATGGGGAGGAGGGGAGAGATTCCCTCCCATAAACCCAGCAAACTCTCCCTCAATAAAATTTCTCTTTCTGATTCCTTCTTTGCTTCCCATCTCCACCCCCTCGCTTCTCCTTACTCCACCCTCTTCACTGCTAGCTTCAAGCACAAATGACAAGCCCTGTGGAATTACTACCCTCAAAATCCAAGGACGATTTGAAAGTTTTTATTTAATTCTCTTTAAAGAAAAAGTTTTCAGGCCGGGCGCGGTGGCTCACGCCTGTAATCCTAGCACTCTGGGAGGCCGAGGCGGGCGGATCGTTCTGAGCTCAGGAGTTCGAGACCAGCCTGAGCAAGAGCGAGACCCCGTCTCTACCAAAAATAGAAAGAAATTAATTGGACAGCTAAAAATATATACAGAAAAAAAATTAGCCGGGCATGGTGGCGCATGCCTGT